>OX451740.1:322432774-322729612 GCA_948472305.1 Vicia faba
GAACCTTTGAAGGAACAGTCTTTCAGAATTCAGTCTCTAAAGGAGATTCTTGTCAGAATTTGGTCTCTGAGGAAATGCTTGTCAGAATTCAGTCTCCAAGGAAATTCTTGTCGGAATTCAGTCTTCGAGGAAATGCTTGTCGGAATTCGGTCTCCGAGGGAATCCTTGTCGAAATTCAGTCTCCGAGCAAATGCTTTTCAGAATTTAGTCTCTGAAGAATTCTTTGGTTAAGCAATTAGTCACCCCATCTTATTTAGAGAATTGATCTACAACCTCGTCATGCAGATAAGTTACCCTATCTTGTTTCAGGAATTAATCTACACATTTCTTTCTTTCATCGGTAAACCCGACGTATTTCTGGAATTCATACCCTCTTGGTCATACAGATAGTTACCCCTGCTTGTTTGGGGAATTAATCTTCAACCTAGTCTTGCAGATAAGTTTCCCCGACTTGTTTTAGGAATTAACCTACAATTCATTCTTTTATCGGTAAACTCGTCATGTTTCGGGAATTCATACCATCTTGGTCATACAGATAGTTGTCCTGGCTTGTTTCAGGAATTAATCTTAGACCTAGTCTTGCAGATAAGTTGCCCTTGCTTGTTTTGGGAATTAACCTATAATTCTTTCTTTTATGGGTAAACCCGACCAATTTCGGGAATTCATATCGTCTTAGTCATACAGATAGTTGACCTAACTTGTTTAGAGAATTAATCTTTGACCTGGTCATATGGATAGTTGCTCCGTCCTGTTTCGGGAATTAATCCCTGACCTGTTTGAAAATTGCTGATGATACTCGTTTGTTTGTAGACTTTTACCTGAAAAGGCAAAGTTAGTCTTTTTATGCAATATCATGATGTATGTAATGCATTGCATAATGATGTTCTCAAAGTAAATGAGAGTGCCATATACGTGTCATATGCATATGTTATGATGCTTGTAAATGATGTATGGATGTAAGATGTTGTTGAAGCGTGATGGTAGCTTTGTATAACATCTCTGGCTGGGGAAAATAAATCCCTTACTGTGTTGGAGATGAAGAATATGAGTCTTCAATCTTGTTTAGAATGTCTCCACTGGGGATTCCTGTTTTCTGTTTTGAGGATACTCCGCTGGGAATGTTTGACTTCTTCTTGGGGATAGAAGATTTCAGGAACATTGGTCATTCATCTCTCTATTGGGGAATTAGTTCTTACATATCCTGATTGAGGATATAAGAGATGGACAACCTTTAGGGGTGTTGTATGACCAAGTTTATGATATGGATGCCGACTCGATAGTGGAGGATCAAGTTAACTGATATCTGGTCCAGTTTCAGATTCTGTAGCGACTCTCTGGGGATAGCAGCCTGGACTATGCTTTGCTGGAGAAGGGAATCCTATTGGGGATTTACAGTAATCGGAGAAATGAACCTTGCTTAGGAAATTAAGTTCCATTGGGGAAATAAACCCTGCTGGGGAAATAAACCCTTCTAGGGAAGAGAATTTGGCAAGGGATTTTGCAGTGTTGGAGAAATAGGCTCAGTTGAGGAATGAAATTCCTACTGGGGAAAAGAGTTCAGCGGGGAATTTTTTTCCGGTGTAAACTCCGCTGGGATATTAAATTCTGTGAATTATGCTTGAGAAAGCAAACTCTGGTGAGGATTGGAATTCTGCAGGCTGTGCGGAGGAAGTTTCCACTATATGCTGGATAAATGATCAAACTCCTTTATCCGCTAGAGGGATCTGAAGGAGTATGGTTAGGTGAACTGCTGGAAGATGTCTTGATTTCTGTCTTGAAGACATATTAGACTGGCGAAGGAATGTATCTTTGTTGGTGATGAGCTTGTGAAAGTAGCTCTGTGGGGATTTGTGGACGAATTGAACGTTATCCCAACTCCTAGAGTCTTTAGTAAATGCTTATTCCTGTTTTTATGCACATATTTATTAACAGTAATCATATTCATATGCATATGTTCATTCAATTTAGTCATTAGACGTTTTTTCAAATGAAACAGAAAAAGTAAAACAAATTTGAATTTTGAAAATGCATTTGTATTGAAAGTTTGCCTATAAATAGGCAGTTTTGTAGAAAGAGACAGAAATCCTAGTAAGAGGAAGTCATCGTGAAATGAAAAGAATACAAAGAAAAACAGCTATACGGAAACGATCTCATTGAGTTTCAATTTTTCTATTGCCTCTATGTCTTTAAGCATATCATCCTTTACTGTCGGAAGAAGTTGATTGAATTGATTTGTACCATTTGAACTTGACGTTGGTGACAAAGGTTGATGTAAGTAGGTGATCCAACGGGACATAATCGTACACTTTAATCCATAACTTTTTCATGGACCGCCTTTTTCGGGTTTTTCAGTCCATTGGGATACCCTTTTTTGCTCAAGCCGCCTTTTCGGGTTTTCGACTTGTCGGGTGTACAATCTCTATATATATAAATAATTTTTTCCCGAACCCTTTTGGTTCGCCGGGATGCCCTTATTTTTTCCTAGGCCAGTAAACCTAGCGGGTCGTTTTCATGCGTAGTATCTTTTGACTATGTCCGCGTTCACAAGGTGCGGAAAATCTTCACCGTCCATGGTGGTAAGTATCATAGCACCGCCCGAGAATATCTTCTTGATTACAAATGGTCCTTCATAGGTGGGAGTACATTTTCCCCTGGGATCACCCTGTGGTAGGATAATGCACTTTATTACCAAGTCACTAGTCTGATATACCCGCTGCTTGACTTCTTGTTAAAGGCTTTGATCATACGCTTTTGATACATTTGCCCATGACAAACAACCACAAGTCTTTTCTAGTCAATAAAGCTTATCTGATCTAGTCTAGTCTGACTCCATTCATCTTCGTCTAAACCTGCATCTTTCATGATCCTTAGAGAAGGGATCTGTACTTTGACAGGTAGGACATCTTTCATACTGTAGACCAAAGAGAAAGGGGTTTCCCCAGTTGATGTACGTACAGAAGTGAGATATCCATGAAGAGTAAATGGTAACATCTCATGCCAGTCTTTGTAGGTCACAACCATTTTCTGCACAATCTTCTTGATGTTCTTATTGGCGGCTTTCACTATGCACTTCATCTTTGGTTGATACGACAAATAACCGTGGGGCTTAATCTTGAACTTTGTGTAGAGTTCAGTGATCATAGTGTTATTGAGATTGGTACCATTATCTGTGATAATCCTTTCGGGGATGCCATACCGAGAAATGAGGTTATGTTTAATGAACCGGGCGATAACATTCTTGGTAACGGAGGCAAATGAGGCTGCTTCAACCCACTTCGTGAAGTAATCAATAGCGGCCAGGATGAAACAATGTCCTTTAGAAGTAATAGGCTTAATATATACAATCATATCAATGCCCCATATTTCAAATGACCAAGGAAAAATCAAGACATTCAGAGGAACCATAGGTACATGTACTTTGTCAGCATAAATCTGGCATTTGTGACAAGTTCTGGAGTGATAATGGCAATCAGTTTCCATGAACGACTAATAGTAACCCGCTCTCAGAATCTCCTTAGCCATTGTATACCCACTGGAGTGAGTTCTGAAGATACCTTCATGCATATCTTCCATAATCTTCTCAGCTTCCTTCTTGTCTACACAATAAATCAGAGTCAAATCATGATTGCGCTTGTATAAAATTTCGTTACTCAGGAAGAACTTGGCAGAGAACCTCCATAGGAATTTCTTGTCATTGATAGATGCTCCTTTAGGATACTCTTGAGTCTCAAGACATATTTTCACTTCATAAAACCAAGGCATCTCCTCTACTCCGTCAGTATCAACTTCATAGCAATGCGTCGGTTCATCTAGTCTTTCGATCGTAATTTGAGGAGCTTCGTTGTCCCATCTAACTTTGAACATAGACGACATGGTAGATAATGTATCTTCCAACTGATTCTCTTCTATTGGGATATTCTCAAAAGTGATTTCCTCGTAGTACAGGATTAATGTTAACACATGTTCCCGATAAGGAATGAGATTCAGGTGCTTCATATTCCATTCTCCTTTGATCTGACTGACTACTAGGGATGAGTCTCAATATACATTCAAAAACTCAATTCTCATGTCAATAGCATCCTTGATACCCATGATGCACGCTTCGTATTCGGCCATGTTGTTGGTACAGTCAAAGCATAATCTGGCGGTGAGGGCGTATCGCAACCCTTAAGGGAAATGATCACAACACCAATTCCATTACCAAGTGCGTTAGAAGCTCCATCAAAAACCATAGTCTATCAGGATCGCGATTCAGGTCCTTCATACGGTCTCGACTCTTCACAATCTGTAACTAGCATAATATTCCCACCCGGGAACCCGAAATTCATAGACTGATAGTCGTCTATAGCTTGATCAGCTAAATGATCTTCCAGTACACTTCCTTTGATTTCCTTCTGATTCTGAATGTCGTATTCGGTCAATACCATTTTACATCTTACTATTCTTCTGGAGAGAGCGGGTTTCTCGAATATGTATTTTATGGGATCCATTTTAGAGATCAACAGAGTAGTATGAGTAAACATATATTATCTTAGTCGACGAGCAGCCCATGTCAAAGTGCAGCAAGTTTTCTCGAGCAGTGAGTATCTTGTTTCACAATCGGTAAACTTTTTTCTAAGGTAGTATATTGCATGCTCTTTTCGACCAGACTTGTCATGTTGACCTAGTCCACATCCCATAGAGTTCTCTAACACTGTTAGGTACATGATTAGAGGTCTTCCTTCAACTGGTGGCATAAGAATCAGAGGTTCTTTGAGGTACTCCTTGATTTTGTCAAAAGCAACTTGGCAATCGTCATTCCACTTTACTACTTGATCTTTATTCAGTAACTTGAAGATTTTCTCATGAGTAGAAGTCAAATGAGAAATAAATCTGGAAATATAATTTAGTCACCCCAAGAAACCTATGACTTCTTTCTCAGTACGGGGAGCTGGCATTTCCTGAATGGCTTTGACCTTGGCTGGATCAACTTCAATACCTTTACAACTAATGATAAAACCTAGTAGTTTACCGAATCTTACCCCAAAAGTGCACTTGTTCGGATTCAACCTCAACTTTTATTTCTTCAGTCTCTCAAAAAACTTGTGTAAATGGTCAAGGTGTTCTTCTTCAGTCTGAGACCTGGCTATTATGTCGTCAATGTAGACCTCTATCCTGTGATGAATCATGTCATGGAATAGAGCTACCATGGCACGCTGATATGTTGCACCGACGTTCTTCAAACCGAAAGGCATAACCTTGTAACATAAAGTGCCCCACTGTGTGACGAAGGTAGTTTTCTCCATGTCTTCAGGTGCCATTTTGATATGATTATAACCTGAGAAAACATTCATGAAGGAGAATACCTTGTATTGAGCGGTGTTATCAACCATAACATCAATATGAGGAAGCGGAAAATCATCTTTGGGGCTTTCCCTATTCAGATCCATGTAGTCTACACACATACGCACTTTGGCATCCTTCTTAAGTACTGGAACTACATTTTCAACCTATTGAGGGTATGACATAACGGCTAAGAACCCTGCATTGAATTGTTTCATAACCTCATCTTTGATCTTTTCTGACATTTCAGGACACATACGACAAACCTTTTGCTTTATTGGGGAACAACTCTCTTTCATCGGTAGACGGTGAACCACAATATCAGTATCGAACCATGGCATGTCTTCGTATGACCAAGAAAAGATCTCAACATAGTCATGCAATATCTGGATTAATCTGTTCTTGACACTGTCCTCTAGGTTGGCACCTACCTTGACTTCTTTCATGTCTGCTTTAGTATACAAGTTTAAAACCTCGACTGGCTCTTCATGCAGTTACATATCCTTTTCCTCTTGCATTAACAGTCATGCAAGTTTTCTAGGTATTTCACAATCTTCCTCACATTCGTCCTCTACTTGATAGATCAGATTTTCAAAGTCATAAGTGGCAATAGCAGAATTGTTATCAATGGGATCCAGAGTGGATATGGATCTGTAATTTGTTGTATGGGTGTGTGTAAGAACACATAGCAATTTTGAAAGTGGTAAAATAAAAGAAAGACAAATAGCGCAAAATTTGAATGCAAACGTCCAATGATTTATTAAAATAAAATATGAAAATGAAATGACAACCCTAACAAATGGGTCGTTGTGCCCCGGGTAAGGCACACGGCTTAAAGTTATTGTTTAAAGGTTACATAACCAAGACTTGAAATAAATAAAACATAAATTAGCATTTACTCATGACTAAAGGAGATTGATATAATGTCTTGAGTCTTCCAATTGCTGAGCCCATTGGCGACGGTAGCAAAGATCCAGCTGTCAAGGTCGTAGTCACTATCAGTATCTTCTACCGTGTTGACCCCATCAATAGAATCAACACCTTTGTCATGCTTAGGCATATGTGCAGTAATCAAATTTGGAGTCTCAGGAGGATCGAACTCAATGTCCTTGTTGTCAATCATGTCCTGAATTTTATTCTTCAAGGCCCAACAACTATTGGTGTCGTGCCCGGAACTATTGGAATGGTAAGCACACTTCACATTTGGATTGTAACGAGGAGAGGAGGTGTTGGGATTCTGAGGAGGGTCCCTTAATGTTATCAATTCCGCTTTCAAAAGATATTGCAATGCCTGAGACAATGGCATGATGATCTTAGTAAAATGTCTTCTTGGTGCGTATGGCCTACGCTGATAATTTTACTGAGGTTGTTGCACAGGTGCTGGATTAGAAATTAGCACTACTCCTACAGATTAATTGTGATCACTTATAGCACGACCCTTCTGGCCACGCACATAATTTATTTCCTTCTTACCATTGAACTTCTTCTTCATAGTACTCGAAGACGTAACCACTTGAGTCTTTCCACTTCTGATACCACCTTCGACACATTCCATAGTTAGTATCAACTTAATGAAACTAGATGAAGAACTTTCGATCAGATGATTAAAGAAAGGCCCTATCAAAGTGCCAATGAACATATCAACCAACTCTCTGTCAGAGAAAGAAATTTGCACTCTTCCAGCTAAATCTTTCCACTTTTAGGCATACTCTTTAAACCCTTTATTTGAGCCTATAGTCATACTTTGTAGTTGCACACGAGTTGGTGCAAGATCAACATTGTATTAATACTTCCTGTAAAAAGCAGCAGCCAGGTCTTCCCAAGTACGTATATTGGTTCCTTCCAGTTGATAGAACCATTCCAGTTGTGTCCCAGATAATCTCTCTTGAAAGAAGTGAACCCATAATTTGCTGTCAACGGTATGAGGTTGGATCTTCCAGACATAAGAACTTAAATGCAATTTAGGACAGGAGACACTGTCGTACTTCGCAAAAGTAAGGACCTTGAATTTATGAGGGATACCAATCCTCGAGACAAGACCTAACTCTTTAAAATATAACTTAGTCACTCTCTGGATTTCCACGGCATTCAGACGATCTTCCAACTATTTGTACCTGTCATCAGCGGGAGGATACTGTTCAGCAGAATAATCTTCATCAGAATCTTGGCCAAAACCAAGGTTGCCACCTTTTTCAGCCTTCACACTCATGTCTTCTTCACCCTGATTGTCATCTTCCTTATAGGAAATAACATAGTTCTGAGCTTGTTTGAGATGACCTTTGAACCTTCTTCCCATGTTGAGGATAACTGGTTTTCTAGTCTTCTTCTTCTTGGCGATGAGTGCCATCAGTTTATTATGCCCCTTAGTTGAATTCAGGAGCGTCTCTTGGAATTGAGCGTTTTGAGCTTGAAGTTCTTTCATGGTCTGTTCTAGAGCCATCTTTTATTGAGATAAACAGCAAGAAGATGAGAAAACCTATCGTGAAAACCTGTTATGTGATGTCATGCATGATATGTGGATGCAATGTATTCAAGGATCTCACGGGGTAAACAAAAATAAAGTGTTAGAAGTTGAGTCTGGTTGTAGCTTTGACTGAAGAACTTTGCATTGTTGAACGTCCTTCTATAAGAATCAAGCTCACCATGTCGAGTGGGTCCTATCCTTTGACTCAGACGAAAGTACTTTGGTCTTTGACGACATTTGGTTAGAGGAAAATAAATCGTCTTGCCCTTTTCTAGACGTCTGATTCATGATACTTTGACGGCATTTGGTTAGAGAGAAATAAATCCTCTTGCCCCTTACTAGACGTTTGGGTTCATGATAAACCTGTATCACAGGCCCTTGAGATCCTTGAAATGGTTAAGAAGATTCTATGGTATGATGTCATGATGTTATGGTGTCATGTTCGAACAAATAACAAACACAAACAAAGCACGCAAGAGTCTTAGGTTTAAGGCTTGCACGGGGTTCGTAGGTAAGTACGCTCTTGAAGTTTAGTTAGCTTAACCTGTCCTAAGAATAGTAATTGGATTCTAGGAGTCTCATATCACCGATCTTTCTCCCAGGCATTATTTCAGCATAACATCTGATTTGCGACTGAAATATCCGGAGAGTCAAATTCAATGAGTGTAGTATCGAGTATCAGCCAACTTCGGACTGCACCAAAGTCGTCCATCTCACTACCTTCTAATGGCTAAGTTGGGTCAATTAAGGTTCTAAAGGTCAGTTAGTGCTTATGACACCACGTGGAAGCCTAGTATTCTCCTTGACTGACTCAAGGGACACCAGCACAAACCAATGTGTCGCGCTAACATAGCCATCGCTTCAACCATATCGGTCTATGTCGTACAATTTCTACGATCTATAGATAGTTACCTAAGTGGTTCCCAGATCCAGGTATAGGATCTTTGCAAAAATTTAAACCCAAGCAAACCCAATAAAAATATATCATACAAAGCAACCAATTTTTAAAGTGATCTAAACTCTAAAGGTAACCCCTCTTTTTAGTAACTCCCCGGCAGAGTCGCCAGTTCTATAATACAGTGGGAGAACTGACTTGGTTTGTGTTTTATCGCAAATGTGACCATAGAAAGAGTCGCCACCGACTTTTATTTTGTCCAATAAGGAAAGGGTGAAAAGAACATGAAAGACCTTTGAGATTTTTGAGTTCAGGGGGTAGGTTATGAAAATGGAAGGTGTTAGCACCCTTTTCATCCGCAGTTATCTACGGGCTTTTAATTGCTAGCTCACTTTTTGAAAATGCTTTGTGAATGTGTGTTTGAAATATTTTGAACGGCTAATAGTAAGGCAAGACTTTGAAATTATCCCCGTATCTGTCCTCGAGAATGTGTACAAAGTGTTTTTGAAAATATTTTTGAAGAAGTGTTGGTAAAAAGATGTTTTTGAAATGTTTGTGAGAAAGAGACTACGAGCGTTTTACCAACTCAAGTTCTTTTTTGGACTTTCCTTCTCCTTTAGATAGTGTTATCCTACTATTAGTTAGTAAGAAGCCCTATCGTTGGATGTGTAGGGACATGCGTGGGTCATTGTACAATCATCAAAGGAAACTCGTAGGGGCGCTTTAGCAATTTCGTAAGGGACTAGATCGTTTATCAAAGGCAACATCGAAAGTGTCATCGAGGGATTACTATCTTTTTAATCGAGGGTCTTTGCTAAAGCGTCCCCACGTTCGAGGGACATGACAGTTTTCCGAAAGGCAACAAGGGAGGTTACCCTATAGGTGCGGGTGTGCAAAGTGTGTTATGATTCAGTTATTTTATCTTGTATTAGGTTAGCTATCATTCATTTTTAATCTTCCCACACAATCCTGATTACTAACAGTAACAGTAAAAACAATAAAGCAATAAAGTACAAATAGTAGATGCAGAAAGAAAACCTAAACCTATTACATCGCTTTGGGAGAGGTACATAAGTAATAAAGAGCGGAAAATAGAAAACCCTAATTGGAGCATCCAATCGAATAGTTGTCGCTGTAGAAAAGCCCAGGACCAAACTATGAATGTGTGCAAGTGTACATTTGTAGGTGGATACCTTTTCATTGATGATGAGCCCAAAAGGAGGCCATGTGTTTTAATTAAACAAAATATGCATAATAACAATAAATAAAACATATAAGTAAATAACAAAGAAAATAAAATTCCTATTTATTACAAACTATATGGGAATGGGGGTACAAGTTTATGAATGGAGGTGCTACAAATCGATAATACGATTAAAAGTTCAAATA
Source organism: Vicia faba (assembly GCA_948472305.1). Taxonomy (NCBI): domain Eukaryota; kingdom Viridiplantae; phylum Streptophyta; class Magnoliopsida; order Fabales; family Fabaceae; genus Vicia; species Vicia faba. The sequence goes on from OX451740.1 coordinate 322,442,845, forward strand.
AACAAACAATACAACCCAATCGAATTAATTAATTAAATTAAATTAATTTATTTAATAAAATTAATTAATAATGTTAAATAAAAATATTTAAGAGAATTAATCATTTAAACATGTTTTTTTCATTTTTACTATGTAAAAGAAATAAGTAAAACAAAAAATATTAAAAAAACAATTAAATGGGCCAAACAAACAGTAATTCTAGGGGTGCAAACTTGAAATTCCTTAAGCCCAATAATCACTAGGCTAGGGAGTTGGAATGAGCAATAGTGGGGGTGTGAATCTGAATTTCGTCCAAAGCCCAACATATAAAGGCCCAAGGTTGCTGTAAAATATGGTGTGGTTGGTCTTTGGAGGTGTACCGTGGGTGTGCAGGTATGGAGCGTCTGATCTGATGATGAAAAGAATGTTGATGATCGGATCTCAGATGAGCGAGAAATACCATGTGTAGCGTGGAGGTGTGCGCATAGGATCTTGAGATGTTTCTACCTGAATGGTGACAAGTGTCCCAATGGTGGCGACACTTGTCACCACCGTACCGCCTATCCACTTAAACAATAATAACAACCACATTTATGATAAAAAAACCTATATGATAAACACAAGATTTAACGTAAAAAACAGAAGAAATTAATGGCTAAATATTGCACTCTCTCCCATGATCGTTCAAATTCCTTCCTCTCTCATAATAATCTCAACCTCTCTCTCTACTTCCTCTTATCATCTTCTATTTTAAACAAAACAACAAACTGAAGAAACCAACCTAAAAGATCTGAAGTGACGATGACGAAGAATAGGATGGAGGTCGTGATGAACACAGAGGCGGAATTGATGAACTCACGGCGGAAACTATGAATTTCCACAGTGGAGACGATGAAAATCACGGTGGCGGCTATGAATTTTCTGATTCTCACTTTTTCTTACATCGTTCTCTTCGTCTTTCTCTTCTAATTATAAATCTGCAACTTGATTTTTAAGGAAAAACAAAGATCCAAGTAGATATGTAAAGGGGGTTAGAAACCCTAGTTTCAGAAATCAATGATGTTGTACCGCAAAATTTTCCCTCTCTTTTCTCAAGATATTTCTCACAAGATCTTCAATAGCTCAAGCCTATACGAGTGTTGACTAGGTCAAGCCATCTCCTAAACACTGATACCTCAAATTAGGGTTTTGGTTTTCTCAAAGACAATTGTACTTATAATTCCTCAAGTGACTTTCATGGATCATTATAGACATCCAAGAATGCTCATGTCAATTTTCAAGTCTTGAATCACAATTTTGCTCAGTCAATTGACCAGATCACTGAAAATTAACTATATTGGGTAAAAAGTCATCTATGGTCAACCTACAGTCAAACTTCTTAATTTTTGGTCAACATCAACATCTTAAAGTCCTATTTATCATTTGATCAAGTATTGATCACAATCTCTCAAGAAAAGCACTCAATTTACCAAAAGGGAAAAATGGTCAAAATTAGGGTTTTGACTGCATTTGACTGATCAGAGACTTTTGACCTAATACATGATCTAAGGGCTTAAATCATAAATATCACGTATTCAAATGCAACATGTTGACCTAATTTAATGGTTCAAAACATTCCTCAAGATCAATGGATTGATAGTTGAAATTTGATCAATTGATGAAAAAGTTAGTTGTGCACCAAAAAGTCAAACTTTGACTTTCTGATCAAATTTAAGTTTCAAAGATCACATTTCATCAAGACATTCAAAGATATTAATCTTGATCATCAAGAAATCAAGAAAGTCAAAATTCAATTTGAAAAGTCAAACTTTTCAAGACTTAGAAATTTTTTTCTAAGTGTTTTCATACATGATAATTTCATAACTTCATGCCAATTTTTCACCAAGATGCAAGATGATTTAAAGAAAACTTTCAAAATAAAAGTTGTAGATCTTGATGAGATATACAATTTTACTTTGTTTATCAAGTCCTAGAAGTGCTTGTATTTTGAGTTATAAGTTCCTAAAGTCACGACATTTTTCATAAAACACTTAGAGAAATTTTCAACAGGTTTTAGTTAGTTTTTATCTCAACTTCTTGGCCAATTTTCATCAGGTTCCAATTTTATTTATCCAAAATGGTAAACATGAAATTTGTAGAAAATGTTTCCAGCTTTTCAAAATATCCAAGAGCATGAATTTATCATACTCGAGCTAGGACATTCAAAGGCATGAAGTTGGACATCCATTCTTGAATTACAAATCATTTTTGGTGAAGAACATATAATACAATATGCATGCTATGCTGCATAATCTTGTGTTGCAGGCCTTCTAACTTGCCAATATCACCATAATTTAATGCTTACACAAACTTTTAAGCTATGGACCATTTGATTTAAGCATTGACCAAGTGATCTTTCCATTTTTGGCACAAAGTTAACATTGCCATTCTTGCAAAGTAGCTTTAATCACAAAGTCATCTCTTCTTGATCCTCTAACTTGTTCCTTCTACACACACTCAACACACAAAATCATATGAGCATGCTTAAAGTGTCCAACAACTCTATCCAGAAAAGTACAAAGCATTGGAACTATGATCTTCAAGCTTGCTTCATTGACAATCTAACCTAGCCATAACATGTGATCTTGCAAAATCTGATCAACCTTTGTCCCAAACCTTTTGCCTATAAATAGAGAGATCAATTGCAAGAGATGGGTGAGAAAAAAAAGAAAGAGAAACAAGCATTCAAAATCCCTTTACTCTCAAAAAACCTGAACTATTCATAAAGCCTCCATCTTTGAGTTGTGAAGTCCAAATCATTGAATCTCTCATACCTTGCAAGTTTTGCCCAAACAAACCATCCAAATACTTCATATACATCATATAGAAATGATTAAAACACATGAACAACTTCTGTAATATCACTATAACCATTTTCCAAACTCAAAAACAGCCACCTACAACTTGACTTCTCTAAGATAATACATCAACTCTAAATCAAAACACGAATTTCAGTTTCAAGAAAAATGTTAGTGGTAAAACTGCAGTATGAGTCGATATATATCTCATATCATCGACTCATATTAGTTACAAAACAGGGGATGAGCCGATACAATTCATTATGTATCAATACATATTGTTATCAAGACATATTAAAGAGAGAAAAAATGTGTATGAGTCGATGCAAAACATGAATGAGTCGATACAAAATCAAAATGAGTCAATGCAAACCATTATGTATCAATACATACTGAGTTGGTTTTGATTTCTAGGAGCAATAAGTGATATGTATTGATGCATAAGGGCATGTGTCGATCCAAAATAGAAATGATTCGATGCAAAACAAAAATGAGTCAATGCAAACCATTATGTATCAATACATACTAATTTGGTTTTGATTTCTAAGGGCAAGAAGTGATATGTATTGATGCATAAGTGCATGTGTCGATGCATAAAGTTTTTTTAAAACAAATTTCCTTCCTTTTTACATTATCTTTATATTTTTAGATATTGTTATTTATTATTCAATTTGGTTGTAATAGTAATTAGGTTTTAAAGGCTCTCATCTCCCATTTGGGATTTGTATCCCCGTCCCCAAAAAAGATATAATAGCGTAGAACTTTAAATTTCCGCAATTTATCGCTTTCAATATTATTGCTAGTAATTAGGGTTTGTATGAAAAGATAAAATCAATCTTAGAAAACCCTAATCTAAGATAATATACATGAAATCAAAACACTTTGCACACTTTCACCTCTAGGGTTAACCCACACTTTTTGCCTTAAAATAAACAGTCATGTCACTCGAATATGGGATACTTTAGCAATGACCCTCGAATACAAGATCATAGTCCCTCGATGACCCTTTAATGTTTTCTTTGGGAAACAATATTAGACCCTTACAACAAATTTCTAAGGTATCCTACACTGTTGCCTTCTATGACTGTACAACGACCCACGCCTGTCCCTTCACATCCAATGATAGGGATTCTTACCAATCAATGGTAAGATAGAAATATCTAAAGGAGGAGGAAATGAACAAAGAATTTATGAGTAGGTAGAACTCTCGTAGTTTCTTGCTTATAACCATTTTCAAAACATCTCTCAAAACACACCAACACTTTCAAATGAAATATTTTCAAAAGTCAACACTTTGTATACATTCTTATAGAGACAATAATCATTACAAAGTTCGCATAAACAAAGGCACTTTAAAAAAATAATTACAAAAACATCACAAGCACATTTCAAACAAAGCATTTCAAAGTGAGCTAGCACTTAAGAGCCCGTAGATAACTACAGATGAAAAGGGTGCTAACACCTTCCCTTTTCATAACCTACCCCCCAAACTCAAGAAAATTCTCAAAATGTCTTTCCTGTTCTTTTCACCCTTTCCTTTATTGGATAAAAGAAAATTCGACGGCGACTCTTGCTATCCGCAACAATTGTGATCAAACACAAAACACCAAAGTCAGTTCTCACACTGTATCACGGAACTTGCGACTCTGATGGGGATAACTTAAAAGTGGGGTTACCTTAAAGACTAGATCATATTTAAATGCTTTCATTGTTTGACTTGTTTGATTTACATTTTGGGTCCTTGTTTTGGTTTTGTATTGATCCTCTACCCAGATCTGGGAACATTATTATGTAAGTAGAAAAGATTATGGAGACTGTACGGTGTAGACCAATATGGTTCAAGCAATAGCTATGTTAGTGTGACACATTTGTGGGTACCGATATCCTTTGTGTTGAATCAAGGAGAATACAGGGCCACTGTGTGGTGTCATGGAACACTAACTGACCTTAGAACCTTTAAATGAATAAGTTGGCCATTAGGAAGTAGTGAGATAGCTGGTTTCTGTGGAAAGCTGAAAATTGGTTGATACTCGATACTACGCTCATTGAGATCAGACTTTTGGGATATTTCGGCTGCAAGAAAAGATTGATTATACTGAGACAATTCCTAATGAAGAAAGATCAATGATATTGAGATTCCTTAGAACCCGATTACTTTGTAGAACAGGTTTAACCAACTAAACTTCAAAAGGGTACTTACCTATGAACCTCATGCAAGCCTAAACCTAAGGATCTGTTTGTTTTGTTTGTATATGTTTATCTGTACATAACATCATGACATCATACCATGACATTTGCACTAACCATTTTGATGACCTTGGGATTTATCTTTTTCTGTTTTGTAGGACATGGATTCCACTCGTAGAAAGACTATCTGAATCAGCTTTGTGAAAGTGCTTCCTCAACTCAAGGAGTTAGCGTCAAGAGTTCCAAATGATTCTTCGTTCACCAAGTATGGTTGTCTCATAAACTTGGCAAACTCAAATTTTGAAGAAAAAATGACGGGGGTACTCTTTCAATTCTTTGATCCTAAGCATCATTGCTTTACATTTCCTGATTACCAATTAGTGCCCATCATGGAGGAGTTTTATCAACTCTTGGGAGTGCATATTCTTGATCAATTAACCTTCACCGGTATTGAGAAAGACCTAAGACCTGAGGAGATTGCTTTAACTTTACATTTGCAACGGTCTGGCATTGTGGCAAATTGGGAAACAAGAAGCGGCATTAAGGTTTTTCTAGCCAAGTTCCTGTTTGAGAAGGCTCAACAATTTTGGGATGCTTTGGATTTGCAAGCTTTTGAAGAAATTTTGGCTCTTCTATTCTATGGGATGGTACTATTTCCTAACCCGGACCAACTCGTAGATGTGAATGCTGTCAAAGTTTTTCTATCTAGTAACCCGGTGCCTACCTTACTTGGAGATATTTTGCATTCTTTTCATACTCACACCATGAAGAGAATGGGGATTCTTATGTGTTGTACTCCTATGTTGGCTAGGTGGTTTATTTCACACCTTTCTCGATCAATTTTGAATAACGAACAAGGTATGAGTTGGTCTCAAAGGTTGATTTCACTCTCGCATTAGGATATTCATTGGTGTTCTCGATCTTTGGAGGATGTCAACATCATTGATCATTGTGGAGAATTCCCTAATGTCCCTATCTTTGGCATTAGGGGAGGTATCACCTATAATCCTTATTTGGTTGTATGGCAGTTTGGGTATGCTCGGAGGGATGGCCCTCATGACGCGCTTGTCCAGGGAATTGTATTTGACTATGAGAACGATGTCCAAGGTTATCGTCAAAGATTTATACGAGCTTGGGGCATGGTGAACAAAGTTTATAGCAAAACTTTGGGGCATAAGAACTCTATTCCATTGGAGCCTTATCTCAAGTTGGTGCGAGCCCGCGCTCAAAACCTCATGATGCCATATGAGGCTATCCTACCTATCATCATGGAGCCTATTTTCAAAGGAGATGTTCCCTACACTATTCTTCATCCTAACATGCCTACTACTCTCGAGGAGTTGCAAGGATCATGGATTCAACTCAAGGGGGAGCAAGACACCTCTGAAGCACAGTACTACTCAAGCGAGAAAAAAAAGTGTTGGAGCTCACAAGGCAACTCCACGAGGAGCGGAACTTGAATGCCTACATTACTCCAAAGAGGAAGCGTCCATAGGAGACCTGAGCTTTTTGTATTAGTTTATTTCTTTTGTTTTTCTTTCATTGTAAGCCTATGAGGCATTTTTGTAACCATTTGAACTTATTAATACGATTAGTGTTTGTTCCTTCTTTGACTAAAAAAATTTAAATCTTAAAAGTCCTTGAAGATATTTACATTCACATTACATGCATTATAACATAAGCATATTTTCTGACACAGGTTTCCTCATCTTTCTACTGTATATTTCAGTAAGATGGATCTCGAGCAGACTGTAAAGGACTTGCAGACACAAAATTCTCAATTTCAAGAAACCTTGCTCAATTTGGCCAAAGGGCAGCAAGAATTGATGTCACTTCTAGTTGCAAAGAAGAAGGCCAAGAATATGGCTTTGATCAACATGGGGAAGAGGTTCAAGAGCCCTGTTCGACAAGCTCAATTGGTAGAAGACTCCTCCGAGGAGGATTAGAATTAGAATGAAGATGCAAGGAGCACCTGTGCTGGGGGTGGTAACAATCCAATCTTTGAGGATGAGGACTATTTTAATGAATAATATCCACCGACTGAAGATAAGTATAAGCAGCTAGAGGACATATTGAAGGCTATGGAAATTCAAGTTGTGCCTGGCCTAGACTTTGGTGATTTGGGTTTTGTTCTTGGGGTAACAATCCCCCACAAATTCAAGATTCTAGTTTTCGCTAAGCATGATGGTGTTGCATGCCTGAAGATTCACTTGAGATCTTACGTTCGTAAAATTCAACCGCATACCACTGATAAGAAGTTATGGGTGCACATTTTCAAGAGAGTTTGTCTAGGACTCAATTGAAGTGGTTTTACCAGTTAGAAGGTTCCAACATCCATACCTTGGAGGACTTGGACACCGCCTTCTACCATCAATATCAGTACAATGTCGATCTGGCACCAACTAGAGTATAATTGCAAGAGATGACCATGGGTTCCAATGAAGGCTTCAAAGAATATGCACAAAAATGGAGAGACCTGGCTGGCAGGGTGCATCCACCATTTACTGTCAGGGAATTAGTAGATATGTTTATGGGAACATTGACCGAACCATTTTTCAACTTGTTAATTCGAAGTTCATCATCTGGGTTCACTGAATTAATCTTGACTGGTGAAAGGGTTGATAGCAGTATTAAAAGAGGAAAGATACCCATGGCCTCTGCCTCTACATCAAATGTTGTGAAAAAACTTTATTGGCAAAAAAGAGACTAATGTTGTATATGGATCAAGAAGTCGTGCTAGGAATGACCGTCAACATTCTGTAGGGTCTGTATTAATTTCCAATCCAACTCTAACTCAACGACCTAGTCAACAAAATAATCAACAAAGATCGGATGTTCAAAGAAGACAATTTACCAAAATCAATATGTAACTATCTCAGGCTATGCAACACCTTTTGAAAGCTGACTTGGTGACCTTGCGAGATCCTACTTCCAACCCTCACATTGCTTCTCCAAAATACAACCCCAACGCCAAATGTTCCTACCACTCAAATAGCCCCGGACATGACACAAATGATTGTTGGTCTCTCAAGAATAAGATCCAAGACCTCATTGACAACAAAACCATTGAATTTGATCCTCCTCCAACTCCGAATATAATCATCGCACCTATGCCAAACCATGGCAAAGGTGTCAACGCTATTGAAGATACTGCTTTTGTTTCCTTTATTAATGACTTAACCACTCCACTGAAGTCTGTCAAAAACAATTTGTTAAAAGTTGGGGTTTTCCCTGGTTGGCTTGAAACTTCTTGTTGTTGTGCTGTGTAATTCAATGGCTATGGATGGCTGAAAAGAGGTGTCCAACACCTAATGGACAACCATGATATCCTATTCGAAAGAACTTCATCGGTAAAAAGTTTTACTGAAGTTGTGCTTCAAGAAGTTGAAGATGTATCCATCATCACTATCTCCAACAAACCTATTAGGATCACTTCAAAAGGTCCTGTTAGGATTTCCAATGAACCAAAGATAGCTCCATTGATAATTACCCCGCCGGGGCCAGTCCCTTATTCTTCAGATAAGACGGTACCTTAGAATTATGGCACTGAAGTATACTACCATGGTATTAGACAAGAATCATGGATTAATGAAGACAAGACTGCTGATATCACCAATATTGCTGGGTCTAGCAAGGTGACTAGGACAGAGAGATTTTTCTCTCCTGATATTTCACCTCTAACCACCACAATTACACCTATTCACATTACTGTTGACAAACCTAGTACTGATGCTAGGGGCAAAGAAAAGATGATTGAGCCTGCCAAAGTGGAGGCACCTGCCAAAGACATTATTACTGAGGAACCCTCTACCCAAGAAATGGAGGAGATTTTGAAGATTATAAGGAAAAGTGATTATAAATAGTAGAGAAGTTGGGATAAACCCCCTCTAAGATTTCTATGCTACCTTTGTTAATTTTCTCTTATGCGCATGCTCAATCATTGATAAAATATCTGAAGAAATCTCATGTTCCTCAAGAGACTACAACCGATCAGTTTGAAAATTGTGTAGCGAGTTTAACTGCCGATAATGGGTTGGAATTTTAGGATGCTGATTTAACTCCATCCAGAAGATATCATAATAAAGCTTTGCATGTCTCCATTTAATGCAAAGGAACCACTCTAACCCATGTATTGGTGGATACTGTGTCCTCTCTAAATGTCTTACCCAAAGGTGCCCTAGATCGATTGGACTGTGAAGGTTTGGTGCTGAAGCCAAGTGATATTATGGTAAGGGTCTTCGGTGGATCTAAAATAATGGTCCATGGGGAAGTTGATCTCCCCATCAAAGTTGGATCTCAAATTTTCAATTCAACTTTCTATGTGACGAATATCCGTCTTGCTTACTCTTTCCTACTTGGACGTCCCTGGATACATGGGGCAGGAGCAGTGACTTCTATACTTCATTAAAAGTTGAAATATTTGGTCAAGGGAAATATTATTACTGTCTGCAGTAAAGAAGAGTTTATTGTTATCCATCTAAATTCGTTTAAGTATGTTGAGATGGATGACAATTTCGTAGAAACTCCTTGTCAAGCCTTCGAAGTGGTCTCTCCCATGGTTGCTTCCACCAAAGCTACTCTTGATGTTCCAAAAGCTGTAAAAAATGTTCCTAGGATGGCTTCCCTCAAATATGCATGCACTATGATTGAAGATGAAGGTTGTACCATTTGGGGACAACTCCCTGACATCCCTTTCAAATCAGACAAATGTGGTTTTGGGTTCACTGCCAAAGCTCAAAAAGAGGTCAGATGTGCTCGGGCGGGGAAACTGCCTCTTCGCATCGGTAATCATGAAGTAAATTCTCTTGAAGACTCTAACAATGACTGTGACTTTGACGACTGGATCTACCCGACTGTTAATGAAGGGCTCAACAAATGGCGTACCAAGGACTTCATTCCAATCTCCTTCAACAAGGAGTAATTAGAATTTACTATTTTATTAATTTAAGAACTTTGTCTGTAATTTTATTGAAACAATGACTTTAAGTCATGTGCCATACCCGGGGCACCATGGTCCATTTGTTAAGGGTGTGTTCATTTTCATATGCCATATGATCATTTAATGAAAAACATTGGACTCTTTTGCATTCGAATTTTGCACTCATTGTATTTCTTTCACTTTATGGCATTTTCAAAATAGCAATGTGACCTTACATGCACACACGAACATTTGAAGATCCACATCCACTCCGGATCTCATTGACAACGACTTTGCTATTGCCATTTATGACATTAAACATCCAATATACCAAGCCGAAGACGAAGGCGAAGAAGATTGTCAAATACTTGGGGAACTAGCCAGACTTCTGATGCAAGAGGAAAAGGCCATTCAACCACACGAGGAACCAACTGAGGTGATCAACCTAGGTACTGAAACAGACAAGAGGGAAGTCAAGATTGGCGCCAACTTAGAAGACAATATCAAGGGTATATTGGTTCAGATGTTGCACGACTATGTTGAGGTGTTTGCTTGGTCATATGAAGATATGTCGGGACTTGATACTGACATTGTGGTCTATCGTCTACCGACAAAGGAAGATTGTCCTCCAGTCAAGCAAAAGGTTCATCGCATGCGGCCAAATATGTCTAAGAAAATAAAATCTGAGGTAATGAAACAGTTCAATGCAGATTTTCTGACAGTGACATCATATCCCCAATGGGTTGCAAATGTGGTCCCAATACTTAAGAAAGATGGAAAAGTCTATATGTGCATAGACTATAGAGATTTGAATAAGGACAGTCCCAAGGATTATTTCCCACTACCATACATTGATGTTTTGGTCGATAACATGGCTTAACACAAAGTTTTCTCCTTCATGGATGGATTCTCTGGTTACAGCCAGATCACGATGGCGCCCGAAGACATGGAGAAAACCACCTTTGTCATGCAGTGGGGCACCTTATGTTACAAGGTCATGCCTTTTGGTTTGAAAAATGCAGGGGAAACCTATCAACGAGCTATGGTAGCTCTATTTCATGATATGATCCATCATGAGATAGAAATGTATGTTGATGATATGATTGCAAGGTAGCAAACTGAGGAACAACACCTTAATCATCTTCTCAAGTTGTTTGAGAGGCCAAAGAAATACAAGCTAAGGCTGAATCCCAACAAATGCACCTTCGAGGTAAGATCCAAAAAACTCTTAGGGTTTGTTGTCAGTGGAAAAGGTATTGAGGTCGACCCTGAAAAAGTCAAAGCCATACAAGAAATGACAGCTCCCTGTACTGAGAAGGAAGTCAGGGGTTTCTTAGCGCGACTCAACTATATTTTCAGGTTCATATCTCACCTAACTTCTACTTGTGAGCCAATCTTCTAATTGTTGAAGAAAGATCAAGTAGTCGGATGGAACGATGACTGTCAAGTAGCCTTTGACAAAATTAAAGAATATCTATAAGAACCTCCCATCCTGATGCCTCCAGTTGAAGGAAGACCTCTGATTATGTACTTGACGGTATTAGAGAATTTAATGGGGTGTGTGTTGGGCCAACATGACGAGTCTGGACGAAAAGAGAATGCAATATACTATCTGAGAAAAAAGTTTACCGACTGTGAAATAAGATATTCATTGCTCAAGAAAACTTGCTGCGCTCTAGCATGGACTGCTCGCCGGCTAAGGTAGTATATGTTTACTCACACAACTTTATTGATTCCTAAGATGGATCCTATCAAGTATATCTTCGAGAAGCCAACTCTCTCCGGATGAATAGCTAGGTGCCAAATGATCCTGACTAAATACGACATCCAGTACACTATGCTAAAAGCCATTAAAGGAAGTGGGCTGGTAGATCATCTGGCCCATCAAGTTGTTAATGAATACTAATCCATGAACTTTGAATTCCCGGATGAGAATATCATGCTGATAACTGATTGTGAGAAGCCTTGCCGTATGAAGGACCTGAACAAGGATCCCGATGGACTATGGTTTTTGATGGAGCTTCCAATGCTTTAGGTAATGGAATTGGTGTCGTGATTATTTCCCCCGAAGTTGGCCATACGCCTTTCACTTCCATACTATGCTTTGATTATACAAACAACATGGCCGAGTATGAAGCATGCATCTTGGGTCTTAAGGCTTCCATTGACCTAAGAATCAAATTCTTAAGTGTATACAGAGATTCAGCTTTAGTAATCAGTCAAGTTAAAAGACAATGGGATACTAAACATCCAAACCTGATCCCTTACAAATAATTCATGTTAACTTTGATCCGATACTTTGAGGAGGTTACCTTTGAACACTTCCCAAGAGAAGAAAACCAGTTGGCAGATGCCTTAGCGACAATGTCATCCATGTTCAAGGTCAATTGGGACAACGAGGCTCCTAGAATCAAAATCGAATGATTTGACGAACCAACACATTGTTATGAGATCGACACTGAAAAAGAGAAGTCGTGGTTCCATGAAGTAAGGAGATATCTTGAACCATAAGAGTATCTTGAAGGATATTCCATCAACGACAAGAAATTCCTGTAAAGATTTTCAGCCAAATTTTTCCTAAGCAACGAAATCCTATACAAGCGCAACTATGATTCAACTCTGCGCCATTGTGTGGACAAGAAGGAAGCCGATAAAATCATGGAAGACATGCATATGGGTATCTTCAGAACTCACTCTAGGGGACACACTATGGCAAAGAAGATTCTGAGAGCTGATTACTATTGGTAGACTATGGAAGCTGATTGTCACCACCACTCGAGGACTTTCCATAAGTGTCAGATATATGCCGAAAAGGTTCATATACCTCCAATAACTTTAAACGTCATGACCGCTCCGTGGCCATTTGTAATATGGGGAATTGACATGATTAGGGAGAGCAATCCCACAGCCTCTAATGGACATTATTTCATCCTCATTGTCATTGACTACTTCACCAAATGGGTCGAAGCTGCTTCATTTTCCTCAGTCACTAGGAATGTGGTAGCCCGATATATCAAGCATAACCTCATCTTCTGGTACGTCATCCCTGAAAGGATCACCATTGATGATGGAACCAATCTCACCAATGTTATGATCACTGAACTTTGTACACAGTTCAAAATCAAGCATCATAATTTTTCTCCATACAGACCTAAGATGAATGGCGCATTGGAAGCTTCCAATAAAAACATACAAAAGATTATGCAAAAGATGGTAGTAACCTATAAAGACTGGAGCGAGATGCTACCATTTGCTCTTTATGGCTACCGTACTTCGCCTTGATCATCAACTGTGGAAACTCCTTTTTCTTTAGTCTATGGCATGAAAGTTGTCATGCCCGTGGAAGTTCAGATTCCTTCCTTAAGGATTATGAAAGAAGACGAATTAGGCAAAGATGAATGGATTCAGACTAGGTTGGGTTAATTGAGCCTAATTGATGAGAAGAGACTGGTTGTTGTTTGTCATGGTCAAATGTATCAAAAGCGTATGAACAAGGCATTCAAAAAAAAGATCAAACCTCGAATGTATCAGACTGGCGATTTGGTAATAAAGCGCATCATTCTTCCTCAAGGAGATCCCAGGGGAAAATGGACTCCCACTTACGAAGGGTCATTTGTTGTTAAAAAAGTATTCTCTAGGGAGCTATGATGCTAACTACTATGGACGATGAAGATTTTCCGCATCCGGTGAACGCAGACATAGTTAAAAAATACTACGCATAAAAATGACCCGCTAGGTTGACATACCTAGAAAAAAATAAGGGCATCCCGGTGAAACAAAGAGGTTCGGGAAAAATTAGGGATATATACAAAAGATTGTACGCCCGGTAAGTCAAAAACCTGAAAGGATGGCTTGGGCAAAAAAGGGTATCCTGGTGGACTGAAAACCCGAAAGGGCGATCCTGGAAAAAGTTAAGGATCAAAGCGTATGACTATCCCGTAAAATCACTACAGTCGGCTTTATTACCAAGGTCTGAGTTCAATGGTATAAGATCAATTCAGTCAATTTCTTTTAATTACAAGGGATGATGTTCGAAGACGTAGGGGCAATAGCAGAGTTGGAACCCAATGAGATTACTTCCACATGGCTATTGTTTTGTTTTTACTTTTTATTCCTTTCATTCTTTTGACGATTTCCTCTTACTAGGATTTCTGTCTCCTTGTGCAAAAACGACTGTTTATAGGAAAAACATCAATACAAATATACTTCGAAGTGCAAACTTTTTGTTTTTTCGTTTTTGAATGCAAAAAACGTCCAATGATTAAAATTGAATGAACATATGCATATGAACATGATTAACTATTAACAAATGTATGTAATAAGCATTTCCTTAAGGATTTGGGATATCCCCACAAATTTGCTTCAATAAGATTATCTCCACAAAGTATAATCTCCTGAAAACCCTCTCCCCATTTGAGTTAGTCTTAACTCAAAAAAGAAACCTTGCAAAGTTCTCCCCAAAAGAATACATCTCCCCAATAAGGTCTTCAACATATTCTCCTCAACAGGGTTTATTTCCTCAACAAACTACAGATTCCCAAACACGAGTCTTTTCTCAGACTGTTACAAGTCAGCGGACAAAACCCTTTTGTCTCCAACGGAGTCGTTACTATCCCCAGAAAGTTTCTGCAAAACCGGGAATTCGACCAGATACCAGTTAACTTTTACTCTCCCCATTCAAGTTATAATTCCCTAGTAGAGTAATGGACCATCAAGGTTCCTGAACTCTATCCCTCAAGCAGAAATCGACGTTCCCCAATGAGTTTCTTCAAACAGAAAATAGGAATTCCCAACAGAGGAACTCTAAGTAGGGTTGATGATACACATACTCTTCATCTCCAACATTAGTTCGAGATTTAGCTTCCCAAATCTCCCCAGCAGTTGTCAAGGATTCATTTTCCAGACAAAGATTTACTTCAATAACATTTCACATTCATGCATCATGACATATGCGTACAAAATGCATATAGCATAATCTCATTTATTTTGTGAACATCATTACGCAATGCATGCATCATGACATTACATCATAACAAACTATTTACCTTTCCAGGAAAGATCAGTCATCAGATAAATATCATCAGTATCAAAAAGACCTCTACTGGTTCAATTTAAATCGATCGATGGTTTATCCTGCTTCCGTTCCGGTAGACACTTTCTCTGGTTCAGTTAAATCGCTCCAAAGATTTATACTGATTCGTTATCCAGTTAAAGATTATTCAAGACCTCTTCTGGTTCAGTTTAAATCGATCAATGATTTATCTTGATTCCGTTCCGGTAGACACTTTCTCTGGTTCAATTAAATCCCTCTGAATATTTATACTGATTCGTTCTCCAGTTAAAGATTATTCAAGACCTCTGTTGGGTCGGTTTAAATCGATCAATGATTTATCCTGATTTCATTCCAGTAGACACTTTCTCTGGTTCAGTTAAATTGACCTGAAGACTTATACTTATTCATTCTCCAGTTAAAGATTATTCAAGACCTCTTCTAGGTCAATTTAAATCGATCAATGGTTTATCCTGATTCCGTTCTGGTAGACACTTTCTCTGGTTCAGTTAAATTGCTATGAATATTTATACTGATTATTTCTCCAGTTAAAGATTATTCAATACCTCTGCTGGTTCAGTTTAAATCGATTAATGACTTATCCTGATTCCGTTCTGGTAGAAACTTTTGTTAGAACATAATTTGGTTCTACATCCCTACAAGAGTTTTGATGATAACAAACACATGATATATATAGATATAAAGAACACATATGCTCGCTAATAAAGGCATCTTTAAATGCAGGAAGTTCTGATGTGAAAAAGATGTTCTGATGTAAGGAGCATAGACGATCTGCTAGAAGTTCTATTTATGCGAGCATAGAAGATGAGAGTACTATGATAGTATCAGATGCATCCTTCTTAGAAGAAAATCTGTGTGACACGCTTATATGAAGAAGTTATGTTACAACTTCTGAATGCACCAGTGCTGTAAAACATGATCTATAATACTCTGATCTATAAAGTTCTGATACAAGCTGTAAAGGACTCTCAACGGTAACATTCAACCTCTGATGTGAGAAGCTCTGAAGCGTTACAATTTATCAATGCAATATCAAAAGTAACAGCTACAAACAGACAATGATCTCCTAGTTTGTAAATTTTATTAACTCATGTTATGAACATACCAAAAGCATCTTCTGTATGTCACTGTTGCATGGCCTATATAAAGAAGACAAAAATAAGAATTCAAGTGATGAACTACTGCACACAAAAATAAGAATTCACGTGAATGTACAGTAATGCAACAATCATCTTTCATCATATTCAAACTGTGTAAAACATCACTCTTAGTGACACTGCTTTATTAGAAACACCATTGTACATATTTATTCAATTACTGTTTAGGCATTTCCTTGAGAAAACTGGGTTGTGGTTTTGGACTCAAGAAGACTTTGGCAGTTGTTAAAGTAATTTTGTAATCAAGATTGATTAGTGGATTAAGACCTCGTTTGAGAGAGGTAAAATCACCTTGGCCAGTGGACTTGAGTAGTTTGAGTTCAAACGAACCAGGATAAAAACCAACGTGTTCTTTTCATTATGTTTTAAGATTCCAATTCAACCCCTTCTTGTGTTTTTCAATTCATCAATTGGTATCAGAGAAACTGGATCTGGGTGTCAGAAAAAGATCAAGGGAGGAAAACACTATGATGGGACCAAGTCAGAACATCAGAAGCAGCCCCCCAATATTTGACGGTGAAAATTTTGATTACTCGAAAGATATGATCAAAAGTTTCTTCCTAGCCTATGACGCTGACCTCTGGAATATGGTAACTGATGGATACATACATCCTGTTGATGAAAGTGGTCAGAAGATTGATAGAAAAAGAATGACAGATCATCAAAAGCAAGACTTCAAAAATCATCACAAGGCCATAACTATTATCTTGAGTGTCATCTCATACTCAGAGTATGAGAAGATCACAAACAGAGAGACAACAAAGCACATATTTGATTCCTTGAGAATGACGCATGAAGGCAACACGCAAGTCAAAGAAACCAAAGTTCTTGCACTCATTCATAAATATGAAGCCTTCAAAATGGAAGAAGATGAAACCATTGAAACAATGTTCTCAAGATTTCAAATTTTGGTGGTTAGGCTAAAAGTTCTAGACAAAGGGTACTCAATTGCTAATCATGTAAAGAAGATAATCATAAGTTTACCAAGGAAATGGAGACCCATGGTCACTGCTCTCAAACTTGGAAAAGATCTGAACATAATCTCTCTAGAAGAACTTGTCAGCTCTCTCAGAAGTCATGAGATAGGGTTAGAAGATGATGAGACCCAAAAGCAAGGTAAGTATCTCGCTCTGAAATCTAATAAATATGAAACCAAATTTTTACAGGAAAAAGCAGAAGCAAAAAAATCTGGTGAATCCTCGTCAGAAGGAGATGAATTGTTCCTTCTATCCAGAAGAATCAATCAGCCGTGGAAGCACAGGCAGAGGAAATTCATAAATTCCAGAAGAAAGGGGAATCAGTCTGAATCATCGTCTAGATATAGAAAATATGAACCATCTTCTGAGTACAGAAAGTCAAGAAACAGAGACATTGTATGCTACGAGTGCAATGAACAAGGGCACTACAAAAGCGACTGTCCAACGCTTCAGAAGAAGATACCTTAAAAGAAATTCATTAAGGAGAAGAACAAAAGTCTTATGGCAATGTAGGATGACTCTCAATCTTCTGAATATGGAACAGAATTAGAAGATGAACGAGCCAATATAGCTCAAACGAATAACTTATCATATGTCTCTGAATCCTCTGAATCAGAATCAGAATCAGACTCAGAATCTGAAGAGGTATTTTATAACTTTTCTAGATCTAAATTAGAAGAGAGTCTGTCATAAATTCTAGAAAGGTATCATAAACCTCGAGTCATAAACAAGAACATGAAAAAGGATCTAGTTTCTGACTCTGAAGAAACTAAGACTCTGAGATTGGAAAACTCTGAGTTGAAATTTTTTTTCAAAACTTGAAAATGAATTACAAAATACTCAGAAGGAAACCATCTCAGAAGTTTCTAGTAACCCTGATAAGATCATAAAGGAATATGATCATAGCTTTCAGAAATTCCTCGCTAAAAACATAGATAGAAGCAAGATGGCTTCAATGACTATGGAGTCAGCAGAAATGGAAGAAAAGGTAGAGGATACAAAGGTAAAGTATCCCAACCTAAGAAAGTTAAGGATTTATTTATTAAACGCACTCCACTTTATTATCACTTCACTTCTGGGCAAACACATGATATAAAATATACAAGTAAAGCATTTTCTGCTAAACCAAAATTCAAACAGAATTTTAGAAACTCTAACAGTCATGGACCCAAAAAGATATGGGTACCAAAAGACAAAATCATCTATGTCGCAGATATCTTTAATAGCAAGGTTGAAACACCATTCATAACACCTGGATTCTGGATGCTCTCTAGACATGGAGGGAAGAAAGCATATGTTCCAAAGCCTGGAATTTAAAGGATTCGCAAGTTTCAGAGGCAATCAAAAACAAAAGGTTATTAGCTCTGAAACTATTGGGAACAGGAATGAGAATACAGCATCAGAAGCTCTCTAAAGAATCTCAGTTGAATCCAAAATACGATTATCACACCTTCTCAAGCAACTTCCTACTTTTTAATTATTGAAAAAAAGGGGGAGAATCATTGATATTTTGACCTCTATCAAAAGTAACTTCAGGGAAGTATTTTATTCTCTCGTTATCTGAGTATTCTACTCAGGGGGAGTTTTTACTCTTTGTTCTTATATTCCATCAAAATATACAAGTTTTTGTCATGATCAAAAGTGGGAGATTGTTAGAGCATAATTTGGTTATACATCCCTGCAAGAGTTTTGATGATAACAAACACATGATATATATAGATATAAATAACAAATATGCTCGATAATAAAAGCGTCTTTACATGCAGGAAGTTCTGATGTGAAAAAGATGTTCTGATGTAAGGAGCATAGACGATCTTCCATAAGTTCTGTTTATGCGAGCACAAAAGATGAGAGTAATATGATAGAATCAGATGCATCCTTCTTAGAAGAAAATATGTGTGACACGCTTATATGAAGAATTTCTGTTACAACTTCTGAATGCAGCAACGCTGTAAAATAGGATCTCTAATACTCTGATCTGTAAAGTTCTGATACAAGCTGTAAAGGACTCTAAACAATAACATTCAACCTCCGATGTGAGAAGCTCTGAAGCGTTACAATTTATCAATGCAATATCAAAAGTAACACAAGGATCTTCTAGTTTGGAAAGTTTACTAACTCATGTTATGAACATACCAAAAGCATCTTCTTTATGTCATTATTGCATGGCCTATATAAAGAAGACAAAAATAAGAATTCAAGTGATGAACTACTGCACACAAAAAGAAGAATTCACGTAAAAGTACAGTAATGCAACAATCATCTTTCATCATATTCAAACTGTGTAAAACATTACTGTTAGTGACACAACTTTATTAGAAACATCATTGTACACATTTATTCAATTACTGTTTAGGCATTTCTTTGAGAAAACCGGGTTGTGGTTTTGGACTCAAGTAGACTTTGGAAGTTGTCAAAGTAGTTTTGTAATCAAGATTGATTAGTGGATTAAGACCTCGTTGGAGAGAGGCGAAATTACCTTGGCGGATGGACTGGAGTAGTTTGAGTTTAAACGAATCAGGATAAAAATCAACGTGTTATTTTCATTATGTTTTAAGATTCCAATTCACCCCCCTTCTTGTGTTTTTCTATTCTTCAAATTTCTCTGATTTAGTTAAATCGCTCCGAAGATTTACACAGATTCATTATCCATTTAAAGATTATTCAAGACTTCAGCTTGATTCATTATAAATCGACCAAAGATTTATTTTGATACTTCTTCCAATCTCTATCAACAATCATATTGGATGGCATCTATAAGCCCATCTCCAACAAATTTTCATCACCTCTTAAAATGGGATCTTTAAGCCCATTTCCGACGCAATCAACTAACACATTACTTCGTGCATCAGCGAGTGCAAATTTTTGGGCACTCTAGTGTTCAATCATACTCCACCCTCAAGTCACGAATGGAAGACCCATTTTTTTACCATAAAATTTTCCTTCTCATCTTATTTAGGATATGCTCAAAGAAGTCTTAAATTGCTCAAGGTTGACCAAAAATTGATCAGACATATTCTCCTCCTAAGCAATGGACTTTCAACTAGGGTTTCATTTTTCACCAAGAAGTTTGGTTTCCAAAGGACTCAAGTGATTTCCATGGTCCCTAATATGTCCTCAATGATGTCCATGCCAAGTTTCATGCCTTGCATCATAAGTTTGCTCAGTCAATTGTTCAAATGTCTGAAAATCAACTATATCAGGTCAAAAGTCAACTGTGGCCAATATACAGTCAAACTTCAATATTTTTAGTAAATATCAACATTTTGAAGTGATATTCATCATTTGATCAAGGTTTGGTCATGATTCCTCAAGGAATGTACTCAAATAATCAAGAATCAAAACATTCCAAATTAAGGTTTCCTAGAGAAAGTCAACTAAACTTTGACCAGACATAACTTTCACATGCTTCATCCACTTTTCCACAACCAAAGCTCATTATGAATAAAATTATATTCCCTACAACTTTTGTTTTGCCCTCAAGTCCAAGAAATGCATCATTGGAAAGATATGGGCCAATACATTATAGGTCTTTTTGAAAGTCAACAAAAGGCATTTTTTGTCAAGACAAGTTACATACAGATAAATACCCCAAATGCAAAAATTGTTGTTGTACCCCAAAATTTCCCCTCCCATTTTTACTCAAAGCATGCTCAAGGTTGACCAAGAATTGGCCGGACTTCTCCTTCTAAGATAATGAACCTCTAATTAGGGTTTCAATTTTCATCAAGATGTTTGAACTTCAAAGGTCTCAAATGTTTTCCATGGTCCTAATGTGCCTTCAAATTTTTCCATGCCAAGTTTCATGCCTTGCACAACAAGTTTACTTAGACAATTTCTCAAATGCTTGAGAATCAACTATACTAAGTCAAAAGTCAATTGTGGCCCAAATACAGTAAAACTTCATGAGTTTTGGTCAACATCAACATTTTGAAGTGATATCCATCATTTGATCAAAGGTTGATCATGATTCTTCAAGAAATTCTCCTAATTCATCAAAAGACTAAAATTGCTAAACTAGGGTTTCTTTAGGAAAAGTCAACTGAACTTTGACCAAGCATAAATTTCACATAATTCATCCATTTTTCTATAACCAAAGCTCATATTGAATATAATCTCGTTCTCTACAACTTATCTTCAGTCCTCAAGTCCAAGAAATGCAACATTTGAAAGATACAAGCTCATACATTACAAGTTATTTTTAGAAAGTCAACAAAAGGCACTTTTTGTCAAGACCATTTACATCAAGATAAATTCTTCCAATGCAAAATTGATTAACATAGGTATTGAAGTAGACATCTTAGGATTTCCAAAAAGTCCAAGATCATCATCATGAGATCAAAATTGAGCAAGTTATGGCTTGCCCAAGTTGGGAAACTTTGGGAAATTTCAAGAAAAGTGCATTGAGCAAATTTGAAGTTTTAAGGAAAGGGCTCAATTTCTTGGACTTCAAACATCTTCCTAAGATTATAGAGGACCTCCAAAAACACTCTTATCATGCCTTATATTTTTACACAATTATTTTAATTTATTTCAAGTAAATATAAAATAAAATGTATAAAATGATTAGAGATGGGATTGGAGCTTTGAGTTGATGTTTTGGTTTGCCTTGAAGCCCATGATTTAGTGCAACAATGTCCACATTCATTCAAATTTGAAAAAATACAAGATTTCCATGTCTTTTGCCAAAATTGAAATTCCCATTCATGGCCATGAAGAACATGATTATTGGTCGTTTCACTCCTTGTTTTCTTGTCTCCTTATTCTACTCTATAAATACCAGGCCTTAGAAAGCATTAGCCACGCATAGACAGCCTGAGGAAGCCCCACAAAAAAATGCATATTTTTGTCCAAGTTGCCAAAATCCAAACTCAAGAGGCAGGCTTCATCAACCCAAGCAAACCATACCATTCAACTCCTGAAATTACCAGGAGATCATCCCAATCATTATCCAAGTCAATCCACGCCTGGAAGCACGAAATCAGAACCACTCATTTTGGGTAAAATTTTGCATCTTTGATCTTTTAGTGTATGTATTATAAGCATATTTGAAACGCATAATCATGTTTGTTTAGCCATTGTGAAGCTTTCTAACGTTTTACATGTAAAGATAAGGCCATGGATCACATGTTACCATTTCTAAGGTTCTAGAATGGTTAAGCTTTGAATAGGACGTTGTGGGACTTTTCAGGCCAAACGGCCACCACCATTGAACTCGTAGCATGCGAAATAGGGGGTAGAATTAATTGTAAGCCTTGATTTTGCTTTGTGCAGGTTTTAGGATTTTGGATGGCCGAAGAAGGTGACCGGAGTTTGACTCCGGCACCTCTGAAATGTTGAATCCGGCAAGCCATCATGTCTCTTTTTCATTGGACCATTCAAAACTAGCGCGCGTTTTTTTTATTTCCAATATATCTGACCAATTTTCTTATATAATATTATTGTTTTGCTTGTGTAAACGAATGATCATACAACTCAATTGGCAAAGGAATGTGTGCATGGGAGAGAGGACCTGGGTTCGAGTCTCAGGTCCAGTATTTTACCTTTTCTAACATGTTTCCTACAGATTCAGTGTTATTTATGGCCAGGCACACGTGGTACACCATCTGTCCACACCATCAAATATCCATCTGATTAGATCTAACGCATCCCATCTACAGGCTCATCATGCACCCTCAAGGCCAGTCCTCATGGAATCCAAAATCAAGCATGGGCTTCACACCTTTGGGCCCAGCGAATGCAATTCCCACCCCAATTTTTCTTTAAACATCTCAAGCCCATTTTGTGTTCTTTTATTTGTTTTTAGTTTTTTTTATCATTATTTTTGTTTTCATGATTAATTATTTAATTAACTAATAACAAAAATCAATCATAAAAAATATTAGTTTTAGTTTTTTTTAATTGAACTAGTTTTGTAAATTAATTAAATAAATATTTAACTATTTTCTTTAATTTAAAATAAGTTAGAACTTAGGATTTAATTAGGATTTGATTTTCATAATAAAAAGCTAAAAAATTAATTAAACTTTTTTTTTTAATTTATTTTTCTAAATAAGAGTTTAGGATTATTTTAATTATTTTTCTTAAATCAAAAAATAAGTAAAAATATTTTCTTCTTAGGTTTCTTTTAGACGTAATATTCATTTCGCGCGCATTATTCTTGTTCCCCGCATTTTATATAATAATGTAACTACTTACAGAGATGTAATAGTAATTAGACTTTATTTTTTGTTTTTAATTTTTGCACTCCCAATTTTTGTACATTGTAAAACCCCTCCCCGAAGCCATGTAATAGTGTAGGTTTATACTTCGGCACTTTATTTCCTGTAAAATATTACTGCAAGTCCCTAAATGTATGGCAAGACTGAAATTAAAATGTTATCAAACCCTAAATGCACAAGATAAATAACATGAATCAAACATAATTGCACATGCACACCTTTAGGGTATCCCACTTTGGTTGGCTTCAGAAAACGGTCACAATTCTCGAAACGTGAGAAGTTTTAGTGGCTGTCTTTTAGTTTGAAATATCACAAGTCCCTCGATGACCCTTTCGACATTGCCTCGGTTAAAAGTGATCTTAAAACTTTAGGATAGTTACTAAAATTTCTTGCCAAGTTGCCTTCGTGACCATAACGTCCCTTCGATTATCCCTCAAACATCCAACGATAGGGCTACCTACTCACTAATAGTGGGATAGTGCTGTCTAAAGGACATGAGGAAAAGAACAACCTTTTCGAGTATAAAAGTAGATAGTTGTTAGAAGTTTTGCTCAAAAACATTTTTGCACTTACACAAATACTACTTTTCAAAAACAATTTTCAAAACATTTGCTTTATTGACACTCTTGAGGACTGATACAAGAGTTAAACACAAAGCAAATCGATGCACTAAGGCATTCTCAAAACATTTTCAAACACACAAAGCACAAAAGTATTTCAAAATGAGCAAACCTCTAAGAGCCCGTAGATAACTACAGATGGAAAGGGTGCTAACACCTTCCCTTTCCATAATCTACCCCCTTACTCAGAAAATCTCGAAAAGGTCTTTTTCTGTTCTTTTCACCCTTTCCTTAATTTGGATAAAAGAAAAGTCGGTGGAGACTCTTGCTTACCGCGAAATTTGTAAACACAAACGCAAAACCAGTATTAAATATTCGATTCTGCCACCGTATCACAATGGTTAACATAGAGATTGTAGGAGACATCTTGAACTTTCTAAAAATTCTAAGATCATCTCCAAAAGATAAAATTGAGCAAGTTATGAGTGGTAAAAGTTGGGAAATTTGGGTGAAATTCATGAAATGCAAAGCATGCAAATTTGAAATTTTAAGTTAGTGGCTTAAACTTTTGAGCTTCAAACATATTCATGATCTTATGAAAGACCTATAAACTCATTCTTACCTTGCTTTGCAATTTCTATCTATTTTATTCATATTTATTTTTGTTTTTTATTCAAATAAATACAAAATAAATTGCATAAAATAGTGAGTGATGGATTATGACACATGGGCTGATGGTTTGGCTTGGTTTTAGGCCCAAGATTGAGGTCAGGTTCATTGCATCTCAAGAAGGGCAAGTTTTTCAAATTTTGGAAACATTTTAATTTGTTTGATATTGATTTGAAATAGGGCCATTATGTGTGGATGCTTGCCATATTTTCTCACCATTCCACCCCTCTATAAATATAAGGCAAAAGCATAAGCCAAGACACGCGCAACTGCCTACCAAAAGCTCTAACATTCTTTCAAAAAAATTCAAAGAATAGTGCAATTGCAGATCGCGAGTTGTAGCCACTTTCAGACTGGTTCAAGCATTCAAGCACATCCCTGAGGCTTCCAGGAACCTAGCCCAGTCCTCACACAAGTGCTTCTGCGTCTGGATCAAGCACATGATCATTGCACCATATGGTATAATTCTATGATCTCAAACTTTTATTTCGTCAAATATAAATGGATTCCATATGCATATTTGTGTTCATACTATTGTTTGTACGTGTTTAGAACCCTTATACACAAGCTTTAACATCAGAATAAAAAAATGCCATGGTTAAGGCATGAATGTTCTATTGCATCGTATCTCTATGTACAGGGACTCTCAGGCCAAATGAACGACACCATTGAATTCGTAGACCCCAAATTAGGGGGTAGGTTCATTTTTGTTTTTGTTTTCATGAGATTTCGCAGGTTTGATGCTTTGGCCAACCAGAAGGGATGACGGGAGCCACCACCTCCGGTGGCTTGACCGACGTTGAATGAGGCGTGGCAAAAAATGGATGAGATAATTGGTTTGTTCAAATTACAGGGGGTCCACTTGGCGCGTGTGTTTGGTACAGTCAGTATCAAGCTTGAATTTATGTTATATATTTATCATTGTATTTATACTCCCGGATGTAAAGTCGTCTCAACAGTTGAGTGTGTATGTGTTAAGGCATTGTGTGTGTGCAAGGGAAGGGGCTCGATCCATGCCTCTTGCCATATTATTTTTCAAAACTTCACTTGTAGATCCAGTATGTTAAGGCTAAAGAAGTATACCATGTGTTATCACTTCATCATCTTTGGATCCATCAAGCAGCAGATCTAGCACCTCAGAGTGAAGCATCTACTCTAGACACACAAAGAGCCAGAAGCACTGAAGCATGCAGGACCCTAGGCTTCCACTTGTTGGGCCTAACAAATTCAAATTTAACCCCCCCCCCCCCCCCCCCCCCATTTCACTTTGAACACTAGGCCTTTTTTTTAAAAAAAAATTTAGTTTTGTTTCATATTATTTTCAATATCATTTTCAATTATAGCTATAAAATCAGAAGAAAAAAAACATAAAAACTTAGAATTAGGTTTTTTTTATTTAATTTATTTTTCATAAATTAATTTAGTTAATTATTTTTTACTTTATTTCATTATTTAAAACCAATTAGAATTAGATTAAAATTTAATATTTTCCCAAATAAGCAAAAACAACAAAAATATTCCTAGTGTGTAGAAGTTTTAGGGTTTTACCGCCCTTTCCATATTCACGCGCTTATTTTAAATTTCACATTTTTATTATTGTTGTATCTGCCCATGGATTATAATAGACTAATTAGGTTTCTTTTTTACTTTTTGTTTCCCCATTTTTGGATTTGTAAATTCCCCCTCCCCGAAGAAATGTAATAGTTAGGTTTTAAATTCCGCACTTTAAATTCATGTACATTATTAACTGTTAGATGTATGCCTAATAGGATTTCATGACAAGAACTAAAAGCAAACGTTAGCAAACCTAACATCAAAGATAAATAACTAAAACATAACGAACTCGCACATACGCACCTCTAGGGTACTCCCACTTCGGTTGCCTTCGGAATAAAACAGTCATAACTCTCGAATGTGAGGGATTTTAGTGGCTACCCTCTAGTTTAAAGATAACAAAAAATGACCCTCTCGATGTTGCCTCGATATGATCTTAATACTTTAGGGTGGTTACTAAGGGATCTCACCAAGTTTCCTTTGTGACTGTATGATGACCCTCGATTGTCCCTCAAACATCCAATGATAGATACTCACTAATAGTAGGATAGCATTGTCTAAAGGAAAAGAGGAAAAGAACAAACGCTTTCGAGTAGGAAGATAGTTCTTACATGCTTTCTCAAAACAAAACATTTTCCACACATACACCCTTTTCTAAAAAATATTTTCAAAGACACTTTGTATACGTTCTCCACGATACGAGAAACATTACAAAGTTCGCCTCACTAAGGCGTCTTTTCCAAATACTTTTTCAAACACACAAACACAAGGTATTTTCAAATGAGATAGCATCTAAGAGCCCGTAGATAACTACAGATGGAAAGGCTGCTAACACCTTCCCTTTCCATAATCTACCTCCTTACTCAGAAATAATCTTAAAAGGCCTTTTTCTATTCTTTTCACCCTTTTCTTTGTTGGATAAAAGAAAAGTTAGTGGTGACTCTTGCTTACCGCAACATTTGCGAATACAAACGCAAAACCTGTAAAACTCAGTTCTCCCACCGTACTACAGAACTGGCGAATCTGTTGGGGAGATACTTAAAGAATTGGGGTTACCTTAGAGCTAGATCATATTTAAAATGCTTTCCTTGTTTGATTTGTGTGCTTTACCTTTTGGGTTTATGTTTGAGTATTCTTATATAGATCATATACTTGGATCTGGGGCACTTTTAGGTAAGCAGAAATAGATCATGGAGATTGTACGACATAGACCGATATGGTTAAAGTGATGGTTGCATTAGTGTGACACATTTATTGGTACTGGTATCTCTTGTGTTAAATAGAGGAGAATACGGGGCCACTGTGTGGTGTCATAAAACACTAACTAACCTTAGAACCTTAGTTGAACAAAATTGACCATTAGAAAAGTAGTGAGATGTTCAGCTTTCGTATAAAGCTGAAGATCGGCTAATACTCGATACTACACTCATTGAGATTGGACTTTCGGGATATTTCGGCCGCGAGAAAAGATCGTCTGAGATGAAACAATGCCTGATAAAGAAAGATCAGCGATATTGAGACTCCTTAGAACCCGATTACTTTTCTAGTACAGGTTGAACCAACTAAACTTCAAGAGGGTATTTACCTATAAAACTCATGAAAGCCTAAACCTAAGGTCTTGTGTGTTTTGATTTTGTGTGATTAAATTATTCAAACAAAACATCATGCATCATAACATCCATATTCATTTCACTAACCATTTCAAGGACCAAGGGAATTTATCTTTGTTCTGTTTTGCAGATCATGGCTTTCGTTCATAGAGATACAGTCCTAATCAACTTTGTGAAAATACCTCTCCAACTTAAAGAGTTAGTATCAAGGGTTCCTGAGACTTCCTTGTTCACCAAGAAATATGGTCAACTTCTCAACCTGGTTACCTCAATCTTTGATGAGAAGATGATGTGTGTACTCTTTTAGTTCTTTCATCCTAAACACCATTGCTTCACATTTCCCGATTATCAGTTGGTACCAACCATGGAAGAGTTCTCTCAATTATTGAGTGTACCTGTTCTTGATCAGATACCTTTCACCGGTTTAGAGGCGGCTCCAAAACCAGAGGTCATTGCAGGGGCCCTGCATCTGAAATGGTCTAACATTATATCCAACTGGGAAACAAGAAGCGGAGTCAAGGGTTTCTTAGTTAAGTTCCTATTAGAAAAGGCTCAATATTTTTGGGATGATTTGGATTTCCAAGCTTTCGAAGAAGTCCTAGCTCTTCTAATCTTTGGGTTAGTACTGTTCCCTAATCCAGACTTACTAATTGATGTGAATGTTGTCAAGGTTTTCCTCTCTCGTAGCCCTGTGCCTACTTTTCTCAGAGATATCTTGCATTCCCTTCACACCCGTACCATGAAGAGAAGAGGGGTTCTTTTGTGTTGTATACCATTACTGTCTAGGTGGTTTATTTCACACTTTCCTTAATCAGTATTGAAGAACGAACAATGTTTGGGTTGGTCGCAAAGGATAATGTTACTTTCTCACTCAGATATTCTTTGGTATTCCCAGTCTATGGGAGATGTATCTATCATCGACCGTTGTGGGGAATTCCCTAATGTCCCACTCCTTGGCATTAGGGGAGGTATCACTTATAATCCTTCTTTGGCTCTACGATAATTTGATTATGCTCGAAGGGATGGTCCCCATGATATGCTTATCCAAGGCATTATGTTCAACTACGAGGATGATGTTCAAGGGTATCGCCAAAGGTTCGTACGAGCTTGGGACATGCTAAACAAGGTTGATAGCAAGACTTTGGGGCATAAGAATTCCATTCCTATGGAGCCTTATCTAAAATGGGTACGAGCTCGCGCCCAAAACCTTATGATGCCATATACAACCATCTTGCTAGTGATTGTGGAGCCTATCACTGAAGGAGATGTTCCTTATACAGTTCTTCATCCTGACATGCCCACTCATCTTGAAGAGTTGCAGAGATCCTGGATTCAACTGAAGGCAGGATGGGATACCTTTAGAGATCAATTCTACACCAGTGAGAAGAAAGTGTTGGAGCTTACGAAGCAACTTCACGAAGAAAAAAGTCTTAATGTCTACCCCGACACGAAGAGGAAGCGCCCATGGGAGACTTGATTCTTAGATTTTAAGAGTTTTTAATTTTCAATTATAAGCCTAAAAGGCAGTTGTAATTTGAATTTTTACTAATAAAGTCTTTGTTTCATTTTGGTTCACAAATTTAAATTTCTCGAAGTCCTTGAAAACATCGCATAAACATGTCATGCCAATCATTACATAAGCAGGTATTTCAAGACAGGTTTCTTATCTTTTTGATGTTTATTTAAGCAAAAAGAAATGGCTCTTGAACAAACAGTTAAGGATCTTAAAGCATAGAACACTCAATTCCAACAGATGTTCCTGGCTCTGGCTAAAGGACAAGAAGATCTAAAAGCTCTCATTGTCAAAGAGAAGACAAAGAAGACAAAGAAACCACTTGGCATCCTGAATATGGGAAGAAGATTCAGAGGACCAGCCAAGCGAGCTCTAGAATTTGCAACTCCATCAAATGAGGGAGATAATCAAGAAGAAGATAATAAGAAGATAAAAGAAGAAGGTGACAGCCTATAGACTGATGAAGAGGAAGCATACTATGCTGAAGAACAATATCCTCTTGCTGATGGAAAGTATAAATAGCTGGAGGACCATCTCAATTCTATGGATATTCAAAGGGTACCTGGTTTGGATTTTGAAGAGCTAGGGTTGGTCTTGGTAGTGGTCATCCCCCATAAATTCAAAGTTCCTACATTTGCAAAGTATGATGGTGTTTCCTGTCCCAAGTTGCATTTAAGGTCTTATGTCAGGAAGATCCAACCCCACACAGCTGATAGGAATTTATGGGTTCATTTCTTCCATGAGAGTTTGTCAGGGACGCATTTGGAATGGTTTTATCAACTAGAAGGAACCAACATTCGCAATTGGGAAGATCTGGCTGCTGCTTTTTACAAGCAGTACCAATATAATGCTGACCTCGCTCTAACCCATACGCAACTTCAAAGCATGTCTATGAGTTCTAGTGAGGGTTTCAAAGATTATGCCCAAAAGTGGAGAGATCTTGTAGGAAGAGTCCAGCCTCCTCTGTCTGATAGAGAGCTGGTAGATATGTTCTTGGGTACTTTGTCAGGCCCATTTTCAACCATCTAAATGGAAGCTCTTCAGCTGGATTCACCGAGCTGATATTTGCGGGAGAATGAGTAGAAGCTGGCATAAAAAGTGGAAAAATTTAAGGGGTTGCATCTTCGAGTTCTGTGAAGAAGCCTTTCAGTGGAAAGAAGGAAGTTAGTGTTGCCTATGGCCAGAGAAATCAGGGTAAAGCTAAACACCGTCTGACGGTAGGTGCTGTAATGATCTCCAACCCTACATCAACTCAAGACAAAACAATCAACACGGGCATGATCTGCCTAGAAGAAAATTCACCAGACTCAACATTCCTTTAGCTCAGGTATTGCAACATCTAATGAAGGCTAGCTTGGTCACTCTGAGGGATCCTCCTCAAAATCCAAACACTACATCTCCTTGTTATAATCCAAATGCTTGATGTGCCTATTACTCCAACAGTCCAGGGCATGATACCAATGACTGTTGGGCTCTGAAGAATAAAGTTCAGGACCTTATTGATGCAAAGGAGATTGAATTTGACCCTCCTGAAACTCCCAATGTAATAACTGCACTGATGCCCAAGCATGACAGGGGTAACAATGATGTTGATGATGTTCTATTTATTTCTTCTATGGGTGAATTAACTACTCCTCTTCTAGTTGTTAAGAAGAATCTCCTAAGAACCAGTTTATTTCTGGGATATGGTGAAGGTTACCACCTATGTACGTCTCTACCTAATGGTTGTTTGTTGTTGAAGATAGGTGTTCAGTATTTGATAGATGATCGAGAGATCCTCTTTGAGAAGGTTCCCTCTGAGAAACGTTTGTGTGAAGATGTATCAATTATTACCATCTCTAATAATCCTACAAGGGCCTCCTCCAAAAGGCCTATAAGGATTACTAGCAACCCTAAAATTGCTCCCTTGATTATGACCTCTCCAGGGTGCAGACCATATTCCTATGACAAAGTCTTTCCTTGGAATTATGGAGATGGCGTTTATTATCATGGCGTTAAGCAAGACCTATTAGCCATCAAGAATGAAGTTACTGAAGATATTGATCCTAACATTGACAACATTGTTGGGACCAGTAAAGTTACCAGAAGCGGTAGGATTTTCTCTCCTGAAATCTCTCCAAAGACTGTTGTCATTCCTGTTGTCATTCCTACTACTGTGTCAGCTGAGACTCAGGGCAAAGAAATATCGGTTGAGCCTGCCGGATGGAGGCACCTAAAGAAGCCATTCCTGAGGCCTCCAAACAAGAAATGGAGGAAATTTTGAAAATCATACGGAAAAGTGACTACAATGTTGTGGAACAATTAGGGAAGATCCCCTCAAAGATTTCAATGCTAGCCTTGTTATTATGCTTTGAAGCCCATGCTAAAGCTTTGGTAAAGTTCCTGAAGTCTGCTCATGTGCCACAAGAGACTTCTTCTGACTAATTTGAGAACTGTGTTGCTAGTCTGTTTGCCAACAATGGACTAAGTTTCTCTGATGCTGATTTGACTCCTAAGGGAAGAAAACATAATAATGCCCTGCATGTCTCTATTGAATGCAGGGGCACTACTCTAGCTCATGTGCTGGTGGACACGGGTTCATCTTTGAATGTTCTACCCAAGGGCACCTTAGGAAGATTGGACTGTGAATGACTTACATTGAAGCCCAGTAATATTGTGATGAGGGCTTTCTATGGTTCTAAAAGGACGGTACACGGGGAAGTGGAAATCCCGATCAAAGTTGGTTCCCAAAATTTTGATTCCACTTTCTATGTGATGGACATTCTCCCGTCCTGCTCTTGCTTATTAGGACGCCCTTGGATTTATGGGGCTGGTTCTGTCACTTCCACCTTGCATCAGATGTTAAAATATCCTGTTAATGGAAAGATTGTTACAGTCTATGGCGAAGAAGAGTATATGGAAAGACATTTGAAGATATTCCTTAGACGATCGCTATTACCAAGGCTATTTTTATATTGTTTCGAAGATTACTAGACCTCCACTAAAAATGGCTTCTCTAAGAGATGCTAAGGATGTGGTGGAAGAAGGTGGGTGTACTATTTGGGGCCAACTCCCTGACATCCCCTATAAGTCTGACAAATTTGGTTTGGGTTTCACTTCAGGAGCTCAAAAAGTTGTTCGTCATGCTCGTGCCGGAGGACCACCACTACGCATCAGCAACCATGGAGTCAATGCTATAGAAGACACTGACAGTGAATGTGACCTAGACAATTGGATATTCCCTACTATCAATGGTGGACTCAATAATTGGACAGCTAGAGACATTGTGCCTATTTCTTTTATCTAGGAGTAATTGTATTTTCTATTTTTTGAGGATATGTAATTTTTGAACAATTTAAAATCTAAAGCCTTGTGTCTTACCCGAAGCACAACGGTCTATTTGTGAGGGTTATCACTTCATATTCATATGTCATTAATAAATAATTGGACGTTTTGCATGAAAACTTTACGCTCTCTATCTTTTATTTTGCTTTTATTGTGTCAAAATGGCTATGCGCTCTTACACACACCCACATATCAAATTGTAGATCCACATCCACCCTGGATCCCATTGATAACAGTTCTACTATTGCCAGCTATGACTTTGAAAATCCGATCTACCAAGCCGAGGACGAAGGTGAGGAAGATTGTGAAGTACCAGGATGACTTGGTAGACTATTATAGAAAGTGGAAAGGGCAATACAACCTCATGAAGAGTCGGTCGAGACAGTAAAATTGGGCACTGAGGAGAATAAAAAGGAAGTCAAGATAGGCGCCAACTTAGAAAATGGTGTTAAAAAACGGTTAATTCAAATGTTACATGACTACGTTGAGATCTTTGCCTGGTCATACGAATACATGTCGGGGCTTGACACTGATATTATGGTTCATCGTCTGCCAACGAAAGAAGACTGCCCTCTAGTGAAGCAAAAGATTCGTTGTATGCGTCTTGAGATGTCACAAAAGATCAAGGCCGAGGTCATGAAACAGTTCAATGCCAGATTCTTAGTTGTTACTTCTTATCCACAATGGGTTGCGAACGTGGTACTAGTGCCTAAAAAGGAAGATAAAGTGCATATGTGTGTGGACTACAGAGATTTGAATAGGGCAAGCCCCAAGGATGACTTTCTGCTTCCCCATATTGATGTTCTGGTTGAAAGCACCGCACAACATAAGATATTCTCCTTCATGGACGGTTTCTTCGGTTATAATCTGATCAAAATGGCGCTTGAAGACATGGAGAAAACAACTTCCGTCACACAGTGGGGAACCTTCTGTTACAAAGTTATGCCATTTGGGTTGAAGAACACTGGGGTAACCTATCAGCATGCTATGGTAGCTTTATTCCATGATATGATCCACCATGAAATAGAGCTCTATGTTGATAATATGGTATTTAGGTCTCAGACTGAAGAAGAACACCTTGGTCACCAGAAAAAACTGTTTGAAAGGCTGAAGAAGTACAAGCTAAGACTGAACTCGAGAAAATTCACCTTTGGAGTAAGATCTGGTAAGCTCCTAGGTTTCTTTGTCAGTGGTAAAGGTATTGAAGTAGATCCTACGAAGGTTAAAGCTATTCAAGAGATGCCAAGTCCCTGCAGCGAGAAGGAGGTTAAAGGTTTCTTGGGACGTCTAAACTACATCACCAGATTCATTTCCCACCTAACCGCTACTTGTGAACTGTTGTACCCCAAAATTTGCCCTCCTATTTTTCCACAAGAAATCACAGCTTCGGGCTTTTCCTAATTTTTCAAATTGGCGTAAGAATCAGTCAAACAGACTTTTTCTTATCAATCTATACAAAATTAGGGTTTTCATGGATTCTGGAACAGTTCAAGCAGATTGCTAGGGTTTTGTTTGAATTTGGCTCAGGTTTTGATCAGGCGAACGCTTCTTTGGCGTTTAATCAAGAACTAGGGTTTGTGCGTGCATTCTCAGAAAGAATTAGTTCTATTAGTTCTTTTCAATTTATCCTGGATATGAGCTGAGGCATTTGAATTGAAAGGTTGCATTAATCAGTGAAAAAAAGGACATGTGGACGTTTGTTGTTTAGCTGTGCAATGATATGATTATTCAGAACTCCTGACGTTTATTGATCATTTATTATTCTGAGTTAAAATAGTTGGGATTTATTTCAAGTTATTATAATTTTAAGAATTATAAATAATTAAATAAACAGTTGAAGAAGAAAAAGAATTAACTGATCAAAGGAAGATTTTTTTATTCATCTTTAATTATTTGTTACAATTATTATTTGAACACTGTAAAATTATTTACAGATGTTTACATTAATACTGTTACAATAATTAAAAATAAATTGAAACTATCCCAAAATTTCCTAAGTCTTCATCTTCTATCCGATGCTCCCTTGTTGCTCAATTATTGTACCTGCAAAAGAAAAGAAAAGAAGTCAAAAGCAGATAAAATAAAAGAGCAGATAGTTAATTCAAAAATAATCATTAAAAGTGACTGGCCGAAATCAGTTGTTCCCCTCTCTGCAAATCACGAGATTACTCTCGGTTCACAAAGAAGGATAGAAATATGCTTGCGAAAAAGTATGAAATGCACAAAGTTACAATTGCACAAATTCAAATATCAAGTAGGCTGCATAAATTGTCAAACTGAAAAGCAAAGCTACAAAGTTCAAACTAATGCACAAGTCCAAACTGAACAACATAACCAAACTAAGCCAAAGATGTCAACCAACTGTCCAAAGATATCAAAAGGTATAAGGCTGTCAAAAAGATAGCACAAAGTGCACAAGATATGCAGGAATCTTGAAAGTACACAGAGGAAAGAGACAAATACAAGCATATTCAAATCATCACTTTCCAAGGCCTGTCACTTTTTCAGAAAAAGATAAATCTAAGCAATATTTTATGCTTTTAATCTGTAAATAGAGAGAGGAAAAGGGAGGGAAAAAAGGCTTACAGCAGGTTTGAGGCTTAAGGACAAGAGATATAAAACAAACAGTCCATATCAGAAAATGAGGGGGGCAGAAATAACACAAAGCGAAAAGAACACAAACTGTATCAACAAAAAGATATAGAGTTGCCTCCAAACTGTATCAACAAACATCCTGCATAAACATCAACCTTAAACCAGAAAAAAGGATAAGCCTTTCAACCTGTCAAAACATACAAACAGCCTGCCTCCTTTGTCAAACACAAACTGAAGCTTAAACCTGCATCAAGCCCAAAAGCCTCAAACTGAAGCTTAAACCGGCATCAAGCCAAAAAGCCTATAACCTGTGTCAAGCCTCGAGCCTTCAGTGTATCAACAAACAATCAAAACCAACATATCAACCTGCAAAGCTTTGCAGAACCACAAGCCAAGCCTTTCAAGAACCACAAGCCAAACCTGTCCAAGCCTAAACCAGAAAAAGCCTAAACCTGTCCAAGCCTAAACTAGTAAAGCCACGAACGAGAAAAAGCCTAATCCTGTCAAACTTGTCCCCAAAGCCAAATAACCATACCAGGCCTTGAAGCATTCAAATCCCAAGACCCTCAAAACTGTGTTCATCATTGGGCCAACATGAACAGGCATCTCAGCAAGCCAACAAAAAGAAGAGGAAAAGAAGCAATCAGAGGCATCTCAGATAAATCATCATTGAAAGCAAGCAAGCCAATAAGCATTCAAAAGAAGGGCAAGCATACAAACATATCAAGCATCTCAGCAAGCAAATAAGCATCTCATACAGAAGCAGGCAAAAGAGAAGAGCAAAAGAAAGTTGTGCTAGGGTTCTCAGACCTCATCATCATCAAACCAAAAAAAGGCAAAGACAAAGGCACTAGACAAACCAGGGAAGCCCACTGCTTCAGCACGCGCCCTCTCCCTTGGCCGCCTAGAGCGCCTCCAGCTCCGTCCTCCTCTGTCTCCAACAAAGGTAGTATTTCTTCTCCCACTTTTCATGCACCTCAAATCAGAACACAAATAACGATATAAAATCAGAACACGAAATCAAAACATGCAAAGAGAACTAATGAAAACCCTAAGACATAGAAACGGGAAATCAAACCTTGCAAACATTGCCTGAGTGGTCCATGGAGAGGAGGAGGTAGCGATGGCGCTCGGTGGCCCTAGGCAGAGGAGCGTACAGTGGCTATGGCGAAGGAGATGAAGAAGAACGAAGACGAAGAAGCGGCGCCTCTGTAATGTTACAAACCCTAAATCTCAAAAATGAAACAACAAAACGAAACCCTTGGCAAAATGTCTCAAACCGTCTGGGCCTTGCCCTTTCTGAAAACCTTAAGCCCATTTGTTTTCTTGGCGTGCACCCCCCCCCCCCCCCCCCCACATGTTTCTGCTTTGCTTGGGCCAAGTGTAAATCCCCCCTTAAGCCCATTTCAACCCCTTTTATTTTTTTTATAACTTACTTTGTTAAATAACTTAATATACTAATTTTATTTTTACATTAAATTTTATTAACCATACCCTTTTTTATTATACTCAAAATATGTGGATATTAGATTTCTTTAGGTTTAAACATTTTTGTTTTATTAAACCCTTTTTTTTAGTTTACATAAGAAAATATTAACTAAATGCATAAATATTAATTTTCTTAAAAGTAAAACATCTCATTTTTTAGTTAAAACTTTGTACATAATTAACAAAAACATTTAAAAATAATAAATAAATACTTAAATTTGCATTAAGTTAATATTTTTCTCACTTGTAAATAAATCACCTACACTTACACAAATACATTGATACATTTACATTGCTTTATTCTTATACATTGCCATTGATACATTTACATTGTGATTGATTCGATTTGGTTGTAAATATTTGGACACTACTCTCCTATTAAAGTCTCACCCCATTTGTAAATGTTTGTACCCCCATTCCTGGATACTTATTTGTAATAGCGTAGACTTTAAATTCCCGCAATTTATCGCTTTCAAATATACCATGTTTAAACCTAGGGTTTGTATGTAAATAAAATCAAATGCTAGATAACCTAATACAAGATAAATGCATGACAATCAATACACAATCACACTTGCACCCCTAGGGTAATCCCACTCGTTGCCTTCCAAAATGGGCCATGCTTGCATGTTGAGTATCTTTGGCAAAACAATTCAAAATGATCATAGTCCCTCGATGACGCTTTCGAAGGTTGCCTAAACGAAATGATCATAGTCCCTTCAAGCAAATTTCCAAAGACACTTGGCACCATTGCATTCATGGTCCATACGATGACCCGCGCCTGTCCCGTTAACATCCTAACACAAGATTGTCCACCAAATACAATGGTGGAACGATACTGTTAAAAGGGTTAAAACATGAGAAAAAACCTTTGAGTAAACTTAGGGGTAGACAACTCTTAGTTACTTGATCAACTTGCAAAACACACTTGCCTATTTTTCAAAACCCACTTCACAAACACAATTTCCAAACAACTTCCAAAAACATTTGAAACATCTTCTCGAAAAGATACACACCTTTGTAAAACATTCGAGTAAAGAATTGTTACAACGATTGCCTAGACAAGGCCTCTTTTTCAAAAAAATTTCAAACACACATACACCACCATTTCAAGCAATTGAAAATCAAGGCAAGTGATCTAAAACAAGTAACTAAGAGCCCATGGATAATCATGGATGAAAAGGGTGCTAATACCCTCCCTTTTCATAATCTACCCCCGAACCCACGAAACATCTCAAAAGGTTTTTCCTGTGCTTTTTAACCTTTCCTTAGGATAAAATAAAAAGTCGGTGGCGACTCTTGCTAAACCGAACAAGTGCGAATACAAAACGCAAAAACTCAAGTCAGTTCTCCCACCGTATCACAGAACTGGTGACTCTACTGTGGAGATTTAATAAGTGAGGTGTACCTTAGGATTAGACCACTCTTGTTTTCAATTGCTTGCTTTGTTTGCTTTTATATTTGTGGGCTTTGCATCGGAGTTTCATAGATCCTAACCCGGATCTGGGGAATACCCTTTAGGTAGCATAAGCTGTGAGGGACCTGTCCGGCGTTGACCGACACGGGTGAAGCAGTGGCTACGTTGGTGTGACACCTTAGTCTGTACCGATATCCCTTGTGTTGCAACGAGGAGAATATGGGTCTTCTGAGGAGTCATTAAGCACCAACCGACCTTAGAACCCTAAATTGACCCAACTTGGCCATAGAATGGTAGCAGTATGCTACACTCATTGAGGCTAAACTCTCGCGATGGTTCTGGCCGTAAGAAAAGATTGCGATGCCAGAGTTATGACCGATTGAGGGTAGTCAGTGATATTGAGATCCTCTAGAACCCGGTTACTTTTGATAGGACAGGTCTTAACCAACGAAACTTCAAGAGGGTACTTACCTACAAACCCCATGCAAGCCTAAACCTAAGGACTTGTTTGCTTTGTGTGAATTTGATTACCTGTATATACACTCACTTGCTTTTTGCATACATGTACATAACATCATACCATCATACCATAGCATTTTCAATAACCATTTCAAGGATCTCGAGGGTTCTTTTGATGCAGGGTTACGTTGAACCAGACGTCTACCAAAGGGCAAGAGGTTTTTCCTCTAAACAAATGCCATCAAAGATCAAGTGCAACAACTTGAATCAGGGGCTATGACCCACTTGACATGGTGAGCTTGATTCTCGTGGAAAGACATCCACCGGTGCAAAGTTATCCAATCAAAGATCAATTGCAACAACTTGAATCAGGGGCTATGACCCACTTGACATGGTGAGCTTGATTCTCCTGGAAAGACATCCACAGGTGCAAAGTTCTCCAATCAAAGATCAAAGTTCAACCTCTAACATTCTCTTGTGTTTACCCTAAGAGATCCTTGAAAACATTGCATACATATATCACACATATCATTGCATAAGAGGTTTCTCCCATACAGGTCTCCTTATCTTCCTACTGTTTATTTCAGTAAGATGGATATGGAACAAACGGTGAAAGATCTCCAAGCTCAAAACGCTCAATTCCAACAAATGCTTCTGGCTATGGGGAAGGGGCAAGAGGATCTGACAGCTCTCCTTCTCAAAGACAAGAAGAAGAAGTCCAAGAAGGCAGCCAACATCCTGAACTTGAGAAGAAGACCTAAGACCCTAGACCTTGCAACTCCATCCAACATAGGGGATAGTCTTGAGGAAGACCACAATTTGGAGATTGATGAGGCTGACTACTCTGAGGAACAATATCCTCCCGCTGATGACAGGTACAAAGAGTTGGAGGATCGCCTCAATGCTATGGAGATTCAACAAATACCTGGCTTGGATTTAGGAGACATGGGTTTAGTTCCTGGATTGGTCATTCCTCCAAAGTTCAAGGTCCCTACCTTGGCCTTGTATGATGGAGTCTCTTGCCCTAAGATGCATCTAAAGTCTTATGTTCGCAAGATTCAACCATACACAGCTGATCCAAGGCTTTGGATCCATTTCTTCCAAGAAAGCTTGGTAGGGGCCCAACTCGAGTGGTTCTATCAATTGGAGAGTTCTCGCATCCACACCTGGAAGGACTTAGCGGCTACTTTTTATGAACAATATCGGTACAATGCTGATCTTGCACCTACTCGTGTCCAATTGCAGAACATGACCATGAGTTCTGACGAGAGCTTCAAAGGATATGCCCAAAGATGGAGAGATCTGGCTGGTAGGGTGCAACCCCCTTTAACTGACAGAGAGCTGATTGACATCTTCATGGGAACTTTGATTGTACCTTTCTTCAATCACTTAATTGGAAGCTCCTCAGCCGGGTTCACCGAGCTAATACTGACCGGCGAAAGGGTCGAAGCAGGCATCAAAAGTGGAAATATCCAAGGAATTACATCCTCGGATACTCAGATAATTCCCTACAACGGAAAGAAAGAGTCCAATGCTGCGAACAGTCAAAAGGGTCGTCATGATCAACATGCAGGGGCAGTCCTGATCTCTGGTTCTACGTCACGCCGACAACAACCAAAGGGAAGTCAACAAAGGCCAGACGAGCCTAAGAGACAGTTCACCAACATCAACATGCCGCTGTCTCAAGCACTGCAACACTTGTTGAAGATGAATCTGATTGCATTGATAGGGCCTCATCCAAACCCCAAGTTTTCATCTCCTAACTACAATCCTAATGCAATATGTGCTTATCATTCCGACAGTCCCGGACATGATACTGACGACTGTTGGGCATTGAAGTATAAGATTCAGAATTTGATTAATGCCAAGGAGATTAAGTTTGGTCCTCTAGAGACCCCAGCATGATCACTGATCCAATGCCAAATCATTGAGATTGTTTTTCTTTCATTTGAATTTTCAAAGTTGTAATATCTTTTGTTATTCAAACTATTATCTATTAATGTCAAACTTTGTTTCATTAATGCATTGCATATGTTTGTCTTGAATTCATCCATTCGTTTTCACTACTCTTATTGCTTTTCTTTATGATATTTAACTCTTGATAACAAGATGCAAGCCTTTAGAGGGAGGATGACGAAACAATACCATAACCTCATACAATATGCTTTTGAACAGACCTTGCTGATGATGTACATGCATTTCTTTCAATTCCCAAACACTGGAGTTATAAGGAAGATAATCCCTAGTCAACCCCTTCGAGCCAAAGAAGTAGGAGTTTTCTGTTCTAAACAAATCAAAACCTTTGATATAAACCTGGGGCAGGGTAGTCTCTCAGTTAATTCAAAAGGGTGTGCATTGAAGTCGCAAACTCTCAGTTCGTAATACGATGAACGACGTCAAAGAAAAGCATTCCTTTGGAATCAAAAGACAGTGATGGTTCCTTATCTCATAGGCAGTCATTACCTCTCAAAAGAGAAAAGCCCACTAAGCCAAAACTTACAAAGGAGGCTTAAGAAAGCTGGGGCATCCCGCTGACTGTAAGCTCGAAAACAGGAACAGTCAGGCAAAAGTTAGGGATAACAAATCAAAAGAACGAGGTCGTTACAAATCCTCAATAACATGAAAAATGTTGAAAAAGAAAAAGGAGATGATGACTGTCTTCCAAAATTCAACTGGTGAACCATCACCCAAAAAGTCGTTCCAAATTCGAATAGAGTGCGACGCACAATTAACTGAGCTTAGGATTGAAGAACATCACGAAGAGCGGGTGGGTACAAATATACTTTGAGCCTTTATCCTTTGTTTCTTAAACCGTGAACCAAGCCATGTTACAACCCTTCAAAAGTCCTAATTGAAGCATGGGTTCGTTCAAAAGCATACTGTTACAAAAGGTATCCTGACTCCTGTAAGGCTTTGCTCTAAAATCTTGTGTTGAATATGTCTTATAAAAAGTTTTCTGCTAAAAACGAATTTTTCAAAACTTCGAGACAAACATAAACTTTGCATTGCTTGAATATCACTGTTTGCATTTGGCTATTTGTTTGACAGCGGAGAAGTTCACACAATGAATATCCGAGGAACGAAAACTCTCTCAGTGAGCAAAGTCACTTCAAGAAGGATGACACTTCCAACGACAAGTCTCCTATCAACAAGGGGCATGACATGTCACTATCCAGTTAACCTGGGGCAGCCAAGTCAAGGTTTCAACAGATCTTTCAAAGTTCAGTTAACCTGGGGCAGTCCAGTCAAGATTTCAAGAAATCTCTCAATTTGCAGAGTAACCTGAAAAGTCTCCTTCATCATCACTTGGGGCATTCGAATGTCAAAAGTGTTCAACAATTCCTTCATCACCTGTTGGAAGATGCAGTTTTACACGGACTCATCATCATGAAGATACCCTACACCAGTTCCTTCTTAAATCAAAGATGTAGTTTTACACGGACTCATCATGAAGCAACCCTACACCGGTTCCTTCTCAAATCAAAGATGTTAGTTTTACACGGACTCATCATGAAGAAAACCTACACCGGTTCCTTCTCAAATCCAAGATGCAGTTTTACACGGACTCATCATGAAGCAACCCTACACAGGTTCCTTCTCAAAAACCAGATGCAGTTTTACACGGACTCATCATCAGGAAACCCTACACCGGTTCCTTTTCAAACCCAAATGCAGTTTTACACGGACTCATCATGAAGCAACCCTACACCGGTTCCTTCTCAAATCCAAGATGCAGTTTTACACTGACTCATCATGAAGCAACCCTACACAGGTTCCTTCTCAAAAACCAGATGCAGTTTTACACGGACTCATCATCAGGAAACCCTACACCGGTTCCTTCTCAACTCTAGATGCAGTTT
Source organism: Vicia faba (assembly GCA_948472305.1). Taxonomy (NCBI): domain Eukaryota; kingdom Viridiplantae; phylum Streptophyta; class Magnoliopsida; order Fabales; family Fabaceae; genus Vicia; species Vicia faba. Next base: position 322,485,241 of record OX451740.1, read on the forward strand.
TACACGGACTCAACATCAAGAAACCCTACACCGGTTCCTTCTCAAATCCAAGATGCAGTTTTACATGGACTCATCATGAAGCAAACCTATACAGGTTCCTTCTCAAAAACCAGATGCAGTTTTACACGGGCTCATCATCAAGAAACCCTACACCGGTTCCTTCTCAAACCAGATGCAGTTTTACACGGACTCATCATGAAGCAACCCTACACCCGTTCCTTCTCAAAACCCGATGCAGTTTTACACGGACTCATCATCAGGAAACCCTACACCGGTTCCTTCTCAAATTCAGATGCGGTTTTACACGGACTCATCATCAAGAAACCTTACACGGGATCCCAGATCAATGCCTGCAGCAATCAAAGGATTCTTGCAATCCCCAGCAGAGCTAAAACTTCCAACTATCAATCCCCAAGCAGAATGAAGACTCTCATTCTCAGGTCCTCACAGAATATTCGAATATTCTCCAGTGAAGATCCCCTCAAGACAAGAATCCCCAGTAGATTGGCATACAACCCAAGCTCCGGATTCCCCAACAGCGGTCCCAGGACTTCTCACTTTCAACAATCGAGAGATTCTTGCAATCCCCTGCAGCAGTCAAGGAATTACTTTTCCCGGCAGCAGTCAAGATTCTTTGATCTCCTGCCATCCAGGATTCATCTATCCACAGCAAGACAACTCATCAGCTTACATGCGCATTCATCACATTCATATCATAAACATTGATATAACATACATTGCATCATGCATCATGACATTGCATACAACTAACTCTTTACCTTTTCAGGAAAGATCAGTCAATAGACAAAGATCATCATCTTCCGAGATTCTTTCTAGAAATAGTTCAGATGTGAACCAAACATGGCGACATTCTGATACTTATTCCAGATTCATCCAGATACGGTTTTACACGGACTCATCATCAGGAAACCCTACACCGATTCCTTCTCCACTTCAAGACTTCTGAAAACAGTTTACGGACGCTTCCCAACAACGGATGCTGCTCTATTGCTTATTCAACTTCAAGACTTCTGAAAACAGTTCACGGGTTCTCCAGTAATGGATGTTAACCTATCGCTTGTTCAGACTCTTCTCAACTTTTGAAAACAGTTTACGGACGCTTCCCAACCATGGATGCTGATCTATTGCTTATTCAAACTTCAACTCCTGAAAACAGTTTACGGATGTTTCCAGATACGGATGCCAATCTATTGCTTATTCAGACCCCCAGTTCAGAGATGTTCCAAAACATGGATACCTTTCTGATACTCGCCAATGACATACAGTTCAACAATCACCTTCAGATGGCATCTATAAGCCCATCCTCCTACCAGCAATTTCCAGATGGCATCTTTAAGCCCATCCTCCGACAAGATTCTGTCACATCTCTAGATAGCATCTTTAAGCCCATCACCAAATGGCATCTTTAAGCCCATTCCCTCTACCATCACATTATCGAGTGCAAATTTTTTGGGCACTCTAGTGTCCAATCTCCTTTTATCCTCGAGTCGCGAAAGGCAAACTTGCCAATCTAACTCTTCAGGTTCAAGAAGATTGAACAGGGGCAACTGTTGTACCCCAAAATTTGCCCTCCTATTTTTCCACAAGAAATCACAGCTTCGGGCTTTTCCTGATTTTTCAAATTGGCGTAAGAATCAGTCAAACAGACTTTTTCTTATCAATCTATACAAAATTAGGGTTTTCATGGATTCTGGAACAGTTCAAGCAGATTGCTAGGGTTTTGTTTGAATTTGGCTCAGGTTTTGATCAGGCGAACGCTTCTTTGGCGTTTAATCAAGAACTAGGGTTTGTGCGCGCATTCTCAGAAAGAATTATTTCTATTAGTTCTTTTCAATTTATCCTGGATATGAGCTGAGGCATTTGAATTGAAAGGTTGCATTAATCAGTGAAAAAAGGACACGTGGACGTTTGTTGTTTAGCTGTGCAATGCTATGATTATTCGGAACTCCGGACGTTTATTGATCATTTATTATTCTGAGTTAAAATAGTTGGGATTGATTTCCAGTTATTATAATTTTAAGAATTATAAATAATTAAATAAACAATTGAAGAAGAAAAAGAATTAACTGATCAAAGGAAGATTTTTTTATTCATCTTTAATTATTTGTTACAATTATTATTTGAACACTGTAAAATTATTTACAGATGTTTACATTAATACTGTTACAATAATTAAAAATAAATTGAAACTATCCCAAAATTTCCTAAGTCTTCATCTTCTATCCGATGCTCCCTTGTTGCTAAATTATTTTACCTGCAAAAGAAAAGAAAAGAAGTCAAAAGCAGATAAAATAAAAGAGCAGACAGTTAATTCAAAAATAATCATTAAAAGTGACTGGCCGGAATCAGTTGTTCCCCTCTCTGCAAATCACGAGATTACTCTCAGTTCACAAAGAAGGATAGAAATATGCTTGCGAAAAAGTATGAAATGCACAAAGTTACAATTGCACAAATTCAAATATCAAGTAGGCTGCATAAATTGTCAAACTGAAAAGCAAAGCTACAAAGTTCAAACTGATGCACAAGTCCAAACTGAACAGCATAACCAAACCAAGCCAAAGATGTCAACCAACTGTCCAAAGATATCAAAAGGTATAAGGCTGTCAAAAAGATAGCACAAAGTGCACAAGATATGCAGGAATCTTGAAAGTACACAGAGGAAAGAGACAAATACAAGCATATTCAAATCATCACTTTCCAAGGCCTGTCACTTTTTCAGAAAAAGATAAATCTAAGCAATATTTTATGCTTTTAATATGTAAATAGAGAGAGGAAAAGGGAGGGAAAAAAGGCTTACAGCAGGTTTGAGGCTTAAGGACAAGAGATATAAAACAAACAGTCCATATCAGAAAATGAGGGGGGCAGAAATAACACAGCGAAAAGAACACAAACTGTATCAACAAAAAGATACAGAGTTGCCTCCAAACTGTATCAACAAACATCATGCATAAACATCAACCTTAAACCAGAAAAAAGGATAAGCCTTTCAACCTGTCAAAACATACAAACAGCCTGCCTCCTTTGTCAAACACAAACTGAAGCTTAAACCTGCATCAAGCCCAAAAGCCTCAAACTGAAGCTTAAACCGGCATCAAGCCAAAAAGCCTATAACCTGTGTCAAGCCTCAAGCCTTAACTGTATCAACAAACAATCAAAACCAGCATATCAACCTGCTAAGCTTTGCAGAACCACAAGCCAAGCCTTTCAAGAACCACAAGCCAAACCTGTCCAAGCCTAAACCAGAAAAAGCCTAAACCTGTCCAAGCCTAAACCAGTAAAGCCACGAACCAGAAAAAGCCTAATCCTGTCAAACTTGTCCCCAAAGCCAAATAACCATACCAGGCCTTGAAGCATTCAAATCCCAAGACCCTCAAAACTATGTTCATCATTGGGCCAACATCAACAGGCATCTCAGCATGCCAACAAAAAGAAGAGGAAAAGAAGCAATCAGAGGCATCTCAGATAAATCATCATTGAAAGCAAGCAAGCCAATAAGCATTCAAAAGAAGGGCAAGCATACAAACATATCAAGCATCTCAGCAAGCAAATAAGCATCTCATACAGAAGCAGGCAAAAGAGAAGAGGAAAAGAAAGTTATGCTAGGGTTCTCAGACCTCATCATCATCAAACCAAAAAAAGGCAAAGACAAAGGCACTAGATAAACCAGGGAAGCCCACTGCTTCAGCACGCACCCTCTCCCTTGGCCGCCTAGAGCGCCTCCAGCTCCGTCCTTCTCTGTCTCCAACAAAGGTAGTATTTCTTCTCCCACTTTTCATGCACCTCAAATCAGAACACAAATAACGATATAAAATCAGAACACGAAATCAAAACATGCAAAGAGAACTAATGAAAACCCTAAGACATAGAAACGGGAAATCAAACCTTGCAAACATTGCCTGAGTGGTCCATGGAGAGGAGGAGGTAGCGATGGCGCTCGGTGGACCTAGGCAGAGGAGCGTACAGTGGCTATGGCGAAGGAGATGAAGAAGAACGAAGACGAAGAAGCGGCGCCTCTGTAATGTTACAAACCCTAAATCTCAAAATGAAACAACAAATCGAAACCCTTGGCAAAATGTCTCAAACCGTCTGGGCCTTGCCCTTTCTGAAAACCTTAAGCCCATTTGTTTTCTTGGCGTGCACCCCCCCCCCCCCCCCCCCCCACATGTTTCTGCTTTGCTTGGGCCAAGTGTAAATCCCCCCTTAAGCCCATTTCAACCCCTTTTATTTTTTTTTATAACTTACTTTGTTAAATAACTTAATATACTAATTTTATTTTTACATTAAATTTTATTAACCATACCCTTTTTTATTATACTCAAAATATGTGGATATTATATTTCTTTAGGTTTAAACATTTTTGTTTTATTAAACCCTTTTCTTTTAGTTTACATAAGAAAATATTAACTAAATGCATAAATATTAATTTTCTTAAAAGTAAAACATCTCATTTTTTAGTTAAAACTTTGTACATAATTAACAAAAACACATAAAAATAATAAATAAATACTTAAATTTGCATTAAGTTAATATTTTTCTCACTTGTAAATAAATCACCTACACTTACACAAATACATTGATACATTTACATTGCTTTATTCTTATACATTGCCATTGATACATTTACATTGCGATTGATTCGATTTGGTTGTAAATATTTGGACACTACTCTCCTATTAAAGTCTCATCCCCATTTGTAAATATTTGTACCCCCATTCCCGGATACTTATTTGTAATAGCGTAGACTTTAAATTCCCGCAATTTATCGCTTTCAAATATACCATGTTTAGACCTAGGGTTTGTATGTAAATAAAATCAAACGCTAGATAACCTAATACAAGATAAATGCATGACAATCAATACACAATCACACTTGCACCCCTAGGGTAATCCCACTCGTTGCCTTCCAAAATGGGCCATGCTTGCACGTTGAGTATCTTTGGCAAAACAATTCAAAATGATCATAGTCCCTCGATGACGCTTTCGAAGGTTGCCTAAACGAAATGATCATAGTCCCTTCAAGCAAATTGCCAAAGACACTTGGCACCATTGCATTCATGGTCCATACGATGACCCGCGCCTGTCCCGTTAACATCCTAACACAAGATTGTCCACCAAATACAATGGTGGAACAATACTGTTAAAAGGGTTAAAACATGAGAAAAAACCTTTGAGTAAATTTAGGGGTAGACAACTCTTAGTTACTTGATCAACTTACAAAACACACTTTCCTATTTTTCAAAACCCACTTCACAAACACAATTTCCAAACAACTTCCAAAAACATTTGAAACATCTTTTCGAAAAGATACACACCTTTGTAAAACATTCGAGTAAAGAATTGTTACAACGGTTGCCTAGACAAGGCCTCTTTTTCAAAACATTTTTAAACACACACACACCACCATTTCAAGCAATTGAAAATCAAGGCAAGTGATCTAAAACAAGTAACTAAGAGCCCATGGATAACCATGGATGAAAAGGGTGCTAATACCTTCCCTTTTCATAATCTACCCCCCGAACCCACGAAACATCTCAAAAGGTTTTTCCTGTGCTTTTTAACCTTTCCTTAGGATAAAATAAAAAGTCGGTGGCGACTCTTGCTAAACCGAACAAGTGCAAATACAAAACACAAAAACTCAAGTCAGTTCTCCCACCGTATCACATGAACCAATCTTAAAATTACTAAAGAAAGATCAAGTAGTGAAGTGGAACGATGATTTCCAGACAACCTTTGACATAATCAAGGAGTATCTTCAAGAACCTCCAATTTTGATTCCTCCAGTTGAAGGAAGACCTCTACTCTTGTACTTAACAGTATTAGAGAATTCAATGGGGTGTGTGATGGGGCAGCATGACGAGACTGGTCAAAAAGAGAATGCAATATACTACCTTAGCAAAAAGTTTACCGACTATGAAACAAGATACTCACTGCTCGAGAAAACTTGTTGCGCTTTGGCATGGGCTGCTCGCTGACTGAGACAATATATGTTGACTCACACTATTTTGTTGATATCTAAAATAGATCCTATCAAATACATCTTTGAGAAGCCCCCTCTCTCTGGAAGAATAGCAAGATGGCAGATGGTCCTGAATGAATACGATATTCAATACACTACTCAAAAAGCAATTAGAGGAAGTGTACTGGCTGATCATTTGGCTCATCAGGTTGTTGACGATTACTAATCAATGAATTTTGAGTTCCCGGATGAGAACATTATGTTTGTAACTAACTGCAAAGAACCTGGATCGGATGAAGGACCTGCAAAAGGATCCTGATGGACTATGGTCTTTGAAGGAGCTTCCAACGCACTTGGCAATGGCATCAGTGTTGTGATTATCTCCCCCGAAGGCTGTCATACACCCTTCACTGCCAAATTATGCTTCAACTGTACTAACACTATGGCTGAATATGAAGCGTGCATCATGGGTATTAAAGCTTCTATTGACTTGAGAATCAAATTCTTGAGCGTATATGGAGACTCAGCCCTGGTAGTCAGTCAGATCAAAGGAGAATGGGACATGAAGCATCCTAATCTCATCCCCTACCGAGAGCATGTGTTGACATTAATTCCATATTTTGAAGAAGTTACTTTTGAACATATTCCACGAGAAGAAAACAAGTTAGTGGATGCGCTAGCTACCATGTCATCCATGTTTAAGGTCAGATGGGATAACGAAGCCCCGCAGACCACTATTGAAAGATTAGACGAATTGGCTCGCTGTTATGAGATTGATGCTGAGGGAGTAGAAGAAAAGCATTGGTTCCACGAGGTGAAACGGTATCTCGAAGCTCAAGAGTACCCTGATAGAGCATCCATCAATGGCAAAAAGTTCTTAAGAAGGTTCTCTGCCAAGTTCTTCCTGAGTAACTGAATTCTCTATAAGTGTAACCATGATTCTACCTTATTGTGGTGTGTGGATAAGAGAGAAGAGGAGAAAATTATGGAGGATATGCATGAAGGTACCTTTGGAACCCATTCTAGTGGGCATACAATGGCTAAAAAGATCTTGAAGGAAGGATACTATTGGTCCACTATGGAAGCAAATTGTCATCATCACTCCCAAACTTGTCACAAATGCCAAATCTATGCTGACAAAGTACATGTGCCTCCGGTTCCGTTAAATGTCTTGACTGGTCCTTATCCATTCATAATGTGGGGCATTGATATGATTGGAGAGATTAAACCTACCGCTTCTAATGGGCATCACTTCATCCTTGTCGCTATTGATTATTTCACAAAGAGGGTAAATGCAGCCTCATTCGCTTCTATTACCAAGAACGTTGTGGCTCAATTCATCAGACATAATCTTATTTGTCGTTATGTGTTGTACCCTAAAATTTTCCCTCTCATATTTCTCAAAACATTGCAAGAAAAATCTTCAAGTGGCTCAAGATTGCTCAAGAGTTGGACAGTCAAGCTATCTCCTAAGGCAGTCAACCCCAAATTAGGGTTTTGTGTTTCCTCAATATCCTTGAGTCCAAATTACCTCAAGTGCTTCCCAATGTCATAATATGCTCTCAAGGTCATCCATGTCAAATTTCAAGCCTTGCAGAGGAAGTTTGCTCAGTCAAATGCTCAAAAGGTCCAAAAATCGATTGTACTAGGGCAAAAGTCAACTGTGACCTAAATACAGTCAAACTTCAATATTTTTTGCGAACATTCTCATTTTGAAGGATATTTCATCATTTGATCAAGGATTGATCATGATTCATCAAGGATTGCTCAAAATTCATCAAGACTCAAAAGTTGCTAAATTAGGGTTTTGCAGGAAGTCAACTCAACTTTGACCAAGCATAACTTTCTCATACTTTATGAGAAATGACCCATACAAAGCTCATTTTGAAGAGGATGCAATTTCCTACAATCCATATTCATACCCCAAGATCAAGAAATACACTCACAAGAAGTTATAAATTTGGACATTATAGGTCATTTTTGAAAGTCAACAAAAACACCTTTTTTGCCAAAGCTTATAACTTGAGCATGGATATCAAAATGAGATGAGAGCAAAAGGGTTGGTTAGAGGACACCTCAAGCTTTATTAAAAGTCCAAGAACACTTCCAAAAGTTCAAAAATTGAAGAAGTTATGCATCGTTGAAGTTGGGCATTTTTGCAAAATTGTCAAAAGTCAACTATCTCAAAAACTTAAAATTTTGTCAAATGGGCCCATTCTTTTCCACTTGATTTGAGCTTGCATCATTGTCCACGTATCCTAGCTTCAGCCATGTGTCCATTTACCTATTTTATTATTTTATTTGTTTTTTTATTGAATTATTTCATTTTAAATCAAATTAAATCAAATAAAATCCCAAACTTTGATTACATGAGATTTTTTGCTATTTTCAGGATTGGATTCTCATCAATATCATCATAAAATTCGTATCACACAAGATCATGTGCAAAAAGATGGTTTTTTTTGACAAATTTGGCAAGTTTTTACAAGTGAATCAAATCAAATATGGGTGCATTGATTTAGAGAGATTAGATTCATGATTCTTGACCTAATGCATTCCATGATACATATAGAAGCCAAAGGACACGAAATATGGGTTAGAGGTTGTGAGAAGAAGCAAAACAAAACTTGAAAAAATTAGTAAAAAGTTCGAAATCAAAATCGTGTCTAGAGGTGTTTTCAGAAGCCAAGAACGATCTCAATCGATTCCTTGACGATCACTGAAGCAGAACCAATCCCAAGCAAGCCTCCACGCACATCACAAAGCACTGTAAGTGTCACAAAAATCCGCTTCTTTCTTGAATTTGTACATCCTCATTCTTGCATCATTTGAATCAATTCTTGGCATATTTATGATCCTTACAGCATTTCTAAACTTTTGGCAATACTTAATTTGATTTATATGGACTGTAACCTCATAACAGCATGGCTAGGGTTACGTTTTGGATTTTAGGGATTTGTGTTTCAGGTGAAATTGATTCTTATGATAGGAATGGTTGCACTCAGGAGAGGGAGACGAACCTAACCATGTCTTTGAAGGTCGTTTTTATGGCCTGGAAGTGATTTTTGGATCGATCTATGCATTTAGCTGCGGATCCAAATCCGCAGGAAATATTACAGTGGCTAGAGGTAGGGGACGATGGCGTGTCGCCTCCCCAGTGGCCAATTCAAACCATGGCGCGCTTAATTTTGTTGAGCTGGAACATTAACGTGTTTTATCTTATAATATTGTCTTTGTATTTTGTTAACAAATGAAGCACAATAGCCTAGTGGCAAGCGAGCGGTGGAAACATCCAACAGGACCTGGGTTCGAATCCCAGGTCCTTCACTTCTTTGATATTATTATTTTCCAGGTGATCATATGTGTCTCCAAGCGTGAAGCTCATCATGCATCCTCAAGCATCTGATTGCCAGATGGCCTCTGGCCAGATCTGGTGGCCAAGGGATGATGGTCCACCATGGAACCAAGTCAACGTGCACCCACTAGATCTCACAAAGTCAGCAAAGGGCCAACTCGTTTGGGCCTAAGGATTTCTTCTCAAACACCCTTTTGTTCAGGCCCATACCCTTTCTCTCTTTCAATTATTTATTTTTTAGTTTTATTTAATTATTTATTTATTATTTCTATTTAATAACTAACCAATCAATCTTTTTCCTTATAAAATTAAAACCACAAAAAAAATATTTTCTTTATCAAATAAAATTTTAGTATTTTTATTAACAAATCTATTAATTAATTTAGGCTATTAATTAGAAATAACTTTAATATTTTTTTTTGTCAATAATTAAAATTAATTAGACTTAATTAGTTTTTTTTACTAACATTGATTAATTTTATTTTCTTTCTTAAAATACCAAAAATCCAAAAATAAGTTATTTTCATTAATTAATTTATTTATTAATTTAATAATTAATTTAGGATAGTTTCTTTCTTAAAATAAAAACAAAAAAAAATCTTTTCTTTAATAACAAAGGGTCAAAACCCTAGAACTCGCGCCCGATTTAATTTCCCGCACGCGATCTATTTATTCAATATTGTATTTGTTCCCGGAATGTAATAGATAATTAGGACCATTTAATTATTTTTATCGCTTTATTTATTTTTCCGCATTTAAATTTCAAAGGGTTGCTTTTGGCGATGTAAATACCCGACGCCTTGTAATTTAATTTCCGCAATTTATTTTCCGCAAAATATAACTGTTAGATGTTTGATAATAGGAATGCATGACAAGAATGAATGTTTAACCTAAAATCTACTTAGATAACCATTAACATGTACAAAGACAAAATTAACTGAAAACGACACACTCGCACATGCGCGCTCTTAGGGTACACCCCACTTGGTTGCCTTCGTACGCGGTCATTGAGTATAGGTCAATTTAGAGGTCGCCATCTTGTCTAAAAGATCATAGTCGCCTTGAAACGGTTGCCTCAGATATTGTTGCCTCAAAACAAATGATCTAAGACATTAGGGTTACTGCTAAGGCATCCTAACATTGCTTTGGTAACCGTAAGTCCCTAAATTCGAATTGACCCTTAAACTCCAACGACGGTGCTACCTACTCATCAATAGTGGGATAGCATTGTCTAAAGGAAGATAGCATAGAACGATTCCTTTTTCGAGTAGGTAGATGGTTCTTAGGTACTTTCTCTTTCAAAAAACAAAATCTTTTTCACACTTACACTTTTCGAACAAAGTTTTCAAAAAAACACTTCATACGCTCTTGAGGAAAGAATCAAGAGTTAAATCGAAGTTTTCAAAACAAAAACTTTTTCAAACCCACAAGCACAAAGAAAGCAATTTTGAAAACAATATGAGCAAGTACCTAAGAGCCCGTGGATAACCACGGATAGAAATGGTGCTAACACATTCCCTTTCTATAATCTACCCCCCGTACTCAAAAAATCTCGAAAAAGAAATTTTTCTGTGCTTTTTTCCTTTCCTTGTTGGATAAAATAAAAGTCGGTGGCGACTCTTGCTTACCACGACATTTTGCAAAAACAAACGCAAAACGCAAACCAGCATTCCAAAAAGACATTCAGTTCTTCCCACTGTATCACATTATGGTATCCCAGAAATAAGTATAATAGATAACAGTACCAACCTCAATAATACTATGATCACCGAGCTCTGTATGCAATTTAAGATCCGGCATCATAACTCTTCTCCTTACCGTCCGAAGATGAATGGCGTTGTGGAGGCCGCCAAAAATAATATAAAGAAGATCATACAGAAAATGACGGTAACATATAAGGACTGGCATGAGATGTTACCATGTTCTCTTCATGGTTACCGTACCTCAGTGCGCACGTCAACAAGGGAAACCCCTTTTTCTCTTGTATATGATATGGAAATTGTTTTACCCGTCGAAGTCCAGATCCATTCCTTGAGAATCATGAAGGATGCAGGTTTAAACAAAGAAGAATGGGTTCAGACTCGACTTGACCAATTAAACCTGATTAACAAGAAGAGGCTCACAACTGTTTTTCATGGTCAGATGTACCAAAAACGCATGATCAAAGCTTTTAACAAGAAGGTCAGACGTCAGGTATATCAGGTTGGTGACCTAGTGTGATACGGTGGTAAAACCGACTGTTATACTGGTTTTTTATTTGTGTTAAAAAATATCGCGGTAAGCAAGAGTCACCACCGACTTTTCTTTTATCTAACAAAGAAAGGGTGAAAAGAACAGAAAAAAACTTTCGAGAGTTTTTTTAGTATGAGGGGTAGATTATGGAAAGGGAAGTTGTTAGCACCCTTTCCATCTATAGTTATCTACGGGCTCTTAGATGCTTAGTTCATTTGAAAAATACCTTTTGCTTTATGTGTTTTGAAAAGTATTTTTGAAAGCGCCTTAGTGCGGCGAAATTTGTAATATTTCTCGGAATGGTAGAGAATGTATACAAAGTGTTTGAAAATGTTTTTTGAAATAAGTTTTGTGTAAGTGTAAAAATTGTTTGAGCAAGCATCTAACAACTATCTACTTTACTCGAAAGGTTGTTCTTTTCCTATTTTCCTTTAGACAATGCTATCCTACTATTAGTGTGTAGGTAGCCCTAGTCATTGGATGTTTGAGGGACATTTGAAGGGACGTTTATACAGTCACAAAGGTAATTGGGCACGAAACTTTAGTAACTACCCTAGGGTTTTAAGATCACACCGAGGCAACGTCGAGAGGGTCATCGAGGGACTTATGATATTTAAACTAGAGGGTAGCCACTAAAATATCTCATGTTTCGAGAGTTGTGACTGTTTTTTCCAAAGGCAACCAAAGTGGGATACCCTAGAGGTGTATATGTTCAATTGTGTTGTTTTTCAGTTAATTTTGTCTTTATCATTAGGTTTGCTAGCATTTTGTTTGTTATTATTGCCATACAATCCTAGTTAGCATGCATCTAAACAGTTCATAATTTGCAGTAATAAAAAGTGCGGAAATGTAAATCTAGCTATTACAAGGCTTCGGGGAGGGGGATTATTACAAGTCCAAAACTAGGGAAAAAAATAAAGAAAGCAGAGAAGTAAAGTGTCCTAATTAATTCTATTACATCCTAATAAGCAGTTACAAAAAATATGAAAGTAAAATATGAAAGATAAAAACGCGCGTGAATTGAAAATACGTCTAAAAATCCTAAGGTATATAAAGAAAATATTTTTGTTTGTTTTTATTTTATTGGGGAAAATGTTTAAATAAAATTAGATTCATTGACCTAAATCTAGATTTAAAGAAAAATAGAAATAATTAAAAAAATGAAACTAATTAAAGGGAATTAATTTTATGTTTTTTTTATTATGAAAAGAAAGAAATTAAAATGAATTAAATCCTATGTCTAATTAATTTTAATTAAGAAAAGAAGTTAAAAATAATTAATTTACAAAATTAATTCATTTAAAAAAACCTAAAACTATATGTTTTGTGATTCTTATCTATTTTTGCTGATTAAACAAATTAAAATAAATTAAGAAAAGAAATAAAAGATATAAATGGGCCTGAGTAGTAAAACAAAAAACAAAATAGGGGGGTGAGTAAAAAAACGTGAGGCACATGCAAAGAGGAGCCCAAGTCTGCTTTGTGATCTAGTGAGGGCAGCTTTGGAAAGCGCACGGTGCTCTACACATTGGAGGCGCTGGATCTGGATCAAGTGGTGATCTGATGGCTTGGATCTAGTGGTTTATGATGCACGCGTTTGGACTTGAAGCATCAGATCTGCAGATAATATGTTAGAAAAAATGAAAATACTTGACCTGAGACTCGAACCCAGGTCCTCTCTCCCACGCACATGTTCCTTTGCCAACTGAGTTGTATGGCCATTCGTTATTATAAATGAAACGATAACATTATATATGAAACACAAGTCAAAAATATTTGAAAACAAAAAACGTGCGCACTGACCGAAAGAGCCAATGGAAGAGAAACGCGTGTGGCACCAGAGTCAGCCCACCAGAGTCAACTCTCCGGTTGTCTTCTCCGGTGGGCCAAAAACTCAACCTGCAAAAACAATGAGACACAGAGATTAAGACCTACCTTACCCCCCTTATTTTCCCCTCCTGATTCCAAATTTAAGGTCCATTTGGCCTGAGACGGCCTAGATTTTGTGATTCGAAGGAACCAGTTTCAAATGCCCTAGCAATGGCACTTTGTGTTTCACGCGACAAAACTTGCATACAATACGTCAAACATGTTCTAATGGTTGCCCTGAACACGAATCAAACAACTAAATGTATAAATACTACATAAAATTATAGTTTCAAATATGGGAAACCTTGCTTGACCGGTGATGGATGATCCAGCTGTTTGAGAACACTATGCGCCTTGAAAATGGCAGGGATATGCTCCTGGTATTCCCAGGAGTGTGATGGAGCCTTTGAATTGGATCAAAAGAAACTGGAGATGTGTTTTTAGATTTCACAATTTTAATGTATTTTTTGAAATTTTTGTATGGCTCTTTGAGGTGGTTTTTGTGTGTGTAATACTGGTAGGAATATTGTATCAATAGAGGAGGTGAGATTAGGGAGGAAGTAGGGAATGAATCCAAGCCATAAAGCCATGATGAAAACAAAATATTTCCATTTGAAAACTTGCAAATTTTGAAGATTTTATGCCATATTGAGTCTTGAGTGAACCTGGACATATTGTGCACGAAAAATGGGCCTTAAGGCTGACCCAAAACACTAGCACATATGTCCAAATAATTAGCCTATTATTATTTGCATTTATTTTGTATTTATTTAATTTTAAATTAAATAAAAATAAAAATAAATATACATAAAATAAAAGGCATACAAAAATGGATTTAGAGGTCCTTCATAATGTCATGAGAGTGTTTGAACCTCAAAAAGTTAGGTCATTGACCTAAAAGTCTAAATATGTCTACTTCAAACTGTTGTACCCCAATTTTAGCCCCTAAGATTCCCCTGTCATATCATGTCAACTTGATCATAACAAGATCACATTAGGGTTGGTTCTTCCTCCTTTTCTATCTCCTATATTTAAGTTTGCTCTTGAGGAATCTCCAAGCACCTTGGTTGTGTATTTTGTATATGTGTTGTTTATTAACCTCTAACCAAAATACAAAAAAATATTTTTCTTTATCTTTGCAAATTTATGTTTTGTAGGTATCAAGTAGAAGGCATCTTGTATTGATCCATAGAGGCTTGTGTCGAACTCATGCAAAGCAATCAATTCCGTATTGTGTCGAAAGGCAGCTTATATTGATCCATAGAGGCTTGTGTCGAACTCATGTAAAGTTGATTGATTTTGTATTATGTTGAAAGGTAGCTTGTATTAAACCATAAAGCTTGTGTCGAACTCATGCAAAATTGATGGATTTTGTATTGTGTCGAAGGGTAGCTTGTATTGATCCATAAAGGCTTGTGTCGAACTCATGCAAAGTTGATTGATTCTGTATTGTGTCGAAAGGCAGCTTGTATTGACCCATAAAGCTTGTGTCGAAATCATGCAAGTTTATTTGATTCTGTATTATGGCGAAAGACAGCATGCATCGACCCATAAAGGTATGTAACGACTCATCCTGTTGTGTATAACTAAAATGTGTTGACACATGCATGTTATGTATCGACTCATCCTGTTTGTATAACTAGCATCTGTCGACACATATGTGCTATGTGTCGACTCATGCAGATTGTTTGATTCTGTATTGTGTTGAGATAGCAGAATGTGTCGATACATAGAAGCTTGCATCGACTCATGCCGTGTTATACAACTAGGATGTGTCGACGCATACGACTCATGTGTCGACTCATAGCAGCAAAATACATGTGATTTTTGAAAAAAAGCCAGCAATTTCAAAACTGTCATCTTTTTGGCTCCAATTTTTTCTGCATAATTTGAAAATTATATCATTAATTCAATTTTGGCTCCAAGAATCAATTACCAAATTACCACTAATCCCAATCCTAAAAGTCTATAAATAGAGACCTCATTTCATTCAAATCACAAGCTTTTGATAGCCAAACTCATCTCGCTAAAAAATCTCTCAATTCTCTCCATCTACCAAATTCACTCAAAGCTCCATTTTTAAAAAGTTAGTAAGCTTTGCATTGAAGCTTACTAATCTTTGAGGTAAACCTTCATCCAAACACTTTTTTCTTCATCAATTCTCTACATCCAAGCTTTGGTAATTGATTCTTGTGGTTGAATTGAATCAAATTCTGGAAGTTGTTTGATAATTCTCTAATTCTACCTTTGGTAAGTTGGATCATCATCTTTCACAATGTGATCTCTTGTGGATTTCTGGTTTTGATTCATTGAGCACTGTTTTATGACTCCATTAGTCCTATTTTCTCATAATTTGATGGAATTTTCATGCTCAATTGTATCCATGATCATAAGGTGTTTGATGAAAAGTTGGGACAAAAATTTGGTCCTTGAGATGCTGTTTTCGACTGATTTTAACAGGTTGCAATCAATTGTTGTAGCATTGCAATTGCTTATCACAGAAAGTTTATTTTAAAAAAAACTGCACTGATGCAATAGGTTGCTGTCGAAGCACAACCGATTACAACAGTGTCGAAAAATACTTTTTCTGCTTTATTTTGGGGTTGTTTCGACTCAAATATTTTTCTACTCACTTCTTTGATTGTTGGTTTGGATTGCAATTTTAAATGTCCAATTTGTCTTTAAACTCAATGGACCTTGTGATGTAGATGAAGTTGGACAAATGTTCATCAATTCAAATCTACCTAAGAATGAATTATTTAATTCATTTTTGGTGCTTTGGATTAATGATATGTTTAGTGCTTTAATCCATCTAGAGGAATGGTTGAATTTAAAGATGAAAGAATTTTGAGATGCTGATCCAAATTAGCTTATCATTCCCCTCCCTCTTCATCTTATCCCTTTCTTTTTTAATTGTTCTACATGTTAAAGGATGGTGATCTCTATATCATTTATCCAAACATGAAGTACATAGATTGCTATTGACCAGCCTCAAAATAGGTGCGACTTCTACATAAGTCCACTTACGATTGCTTAACATCACGCTAAATTTTTTCCTGATTCGAATAAATGATCATTCGTGGCCCAAACTTATGATTGCAAGCCCAAGTATGTTAATTTGATCTCTTTGATCCACTAACCTTGAGATTCATTGTGTGGAGGCTTTGGTTCTACCAATCCTCTAATGGATCTACAACACATTTGGTCAACGCGGATCACTTAAACATCGTTGATCATTAAATGTTACTTTTGAGGATTCCAAAATGGATGATATACTTGACAAAAAGCAAATGCAACTTGTTATGTGGAGGCTTTGGTTCTACCAATCCTCTAATGAGTTCCAAATGCAAGTTTCAAGATGGTCATCCAACTAACCACTAATTTCTAACAATTGACTTTACTTTATGCTTTTATTTTTTATGCTTTATGTACCATTTAATTTAAGCATTTACATTTCATGCCATTTTTTATTTTTCTCACTTGAGCATTTATTCTTATGCCATTTTTATTTTGCTCACTTGAGCATTTACTTTTATGTCATTTTTATTTTGCTCACTTGAGCTTTTCTTTCCCTTTTAAAGACACCTAATAATCAACATGAACCATAAAAATCTTTAATGATACTTGGACTATTTGGTTACCATCCTTAGCATTATGGAGTATTGGACTTATTGGACTTAGGATTAGAGACCTTGGCCTATCTTGGAGACTTTGTGAGTTTATATGATATTTTGTCTGGAGTTCTTGAGGTTTACCTCAAGACATTGGGTTGTTTGTTTGTTTTGTGTGCAGGTTATTGTGATTACATACTTTGTTTGTAATCTGGAATTCACCCGTATACAGCCGTTACTCTGCCCAATTTTTGCGAAGACTTAATACACTTGAAGTTTGGTTCTCTCAAGAGGTCTAGTATCTTTGCTTGCTTGGTTTTAATCCGAAGAATGGGAATTCTATATTGACTCATAATTTCAAGTATTGGCTTCTTGTTGGTTAGATGGTTCTTATCCCTAGCTTTTACCTTATGCTTTAGGATAGTCTCTTCATCTCCTCCCATCTTCTTTAATTTCAAAAATATTCTCCCTCCTTTTAAAAACTCTTCTTATTTCTAAACTTGTAACACTTTCATAATAAACTTGGACTTAGGTCCATGCATTTTCAAAACATTTTCATAAATAAATTTCAATCAATTTAATAATACCTTGACATTTTTGTGAGAAGACTAAAAGTCAATCAATCTCATTTCAAACCATTTTTGCCACTTTGGCTTTTTATTCTAAAACTTTTCTTAAAAGATTAGACTCTTGTCAATCCTTGTTGTTGTACCCCAAAATTTGCCCTCCCATATTCATCAAGAATTGTCAAAGTCAAGGTCACAAAACTCCCCAAGGACTATGCAGCTCAACTGTCTCCTATACAGTCAAAACTAGGGTTTGAGTTCTGGTCAAGCAAATGAACTTTTCAAACACTTTGACGTATGAGTCGATCTGAAATTTTTCAAAGAAACTTTTAAAACCCACATTGAAAAGCAAACAAACATTTTGAAAACACATTGAGCAAGTATCTAAGAGCCCGTAGATAACTACGGATAGAAAGGGTGCTAACACCTTCCCTTTCTATAATCTACCTCCCGAACCGAGAGCAATCTCTATAAGGAATTTTTCTGTGCTTTTGTCCTTTCCATTTGGAGAAAATAAAAGACGGTGGCGACTCTTGCTTCCGCGACATTTCGCGAACCAGCGTTAAACAGTCAGTTCCAGATCCACCGATCACAGAACTGGCGACTCTGCTGGGGATAAACTTAAAGTGAGGTGTACCTTAGGGTTAGCTTATAACTATGTTTTCAATTGTTTTCCTTGTGTGCTTTAAATTGTGGGTTGCTTGGGAGTTCTATAGATCCTAACCCGGATCTGGGGGATACCTTTCTTAGAAAGTAGCAACAAGGCTGTGAGGGAACTGTGCGGGGTATACCGACACGGTTGAAACAGTCTACTACGTTGATGTGGCACTTTGGTGTGTACCGGTAACCCTTGAGTTCAGTCAAGGAGAGTACGGGGCCTCCGCGTGGTGTCGTGAAGCATCAACAGACCTTAGGAACCTTAATTGAACTATCTTGGCCTCTTTAGGGTAGTGAGATAACTGACTTTGGTGCAGTCCGAGGTTGGTTGATACTCGATACTACGCTCAATTGAGGGTTGCTTTCCTGGAATATTTCGGTCGCCAGTTCAGTGGCTAAATCGAAACGATGAACAATGAAAGCAATCCCGTGATATTGGGAACCTTAGAACCCGGTTACTTTGATTAGGACAGGTTGAACCCACCAACTTCAAGAGGGTACTACCCAGACCCCATGCTGGCCTTAAACCTTAAGGGCTTGTCTTGTGTGCCTTGTGTGCCTTACATGTTTGTCTTTGTAAATATCTGTGGTGTGTTTAATCATAGCATCATGACATCATCCAGTATCATATGCATTGACTAACCATTTCAGGGGTTCGAATTTTCATCTTTGTTCTTGTTTTGTAGGACATGGAAACTGTTCGTAGAAAGACCATTCAAGTCAATCTTGTAAGGATCCCTCCTCAGCTTAAGGAGCTTATATCCAGGATTCCCGAGAACTCTTCATTCAGTGAAAGGCATGGAAGCCTCATCAGCTTGGTCAACACCAACATTGAGGAAGATATGATAAAGGTCTTGTTCCAATTCTTTGATCCTCTGCATCACTGCTTTACCTTCTTGGACTATCAGTTGGTACCTACATTGGAGGAGTTCTCCCGGCTCCTGAAGATCCCTATCCTTGATCAGCTACCCTTCAACGGTACAGAAAGGGAACCTAAGCTTGAAGAGATTGCTAAAGCCTTGCACCTACAGTCATCTGATCTCAAGGGACATTGGGAAGTCAGAAGTGGTATCAAAGGGTTCTTAGCCAGGTTTCTGTTTGAAAAGGCCCTTGAATGTTGGAACTCCCTTGACTTGCAAGCTTTTGAAGAAGTGGTAGCCCTCCTTGTTTATGGCTTGGTGTTGTTTCCTAACCCAGATCAGCTCATTGATATCAGTGCCGTTCAGATCTTTATGTCCAGGAATCCTATACCTACGTTGCTGGGGGACATCCTTCACTCATGTTACACTCGAACCATGAGAAAAAGGGGTGTCCTTATGTGTTGCACTCCTCTCCTGGGAAGGTGGTTTATTTCGCACCTTCCCCAATCAGTCCTGAAGAATGAGCGGGGTTTGAGATGGTCACAACGGTTGATGACTCTTACGCATGCAGATATACATTGGTGTCCTAGGTCCAGAGGAGATGTCACTATCATTGATCGTTGCGGGGAGTACCCTAATGTTCCTTTACTTGGAATCAGAGGAGGTATTACTTATAGCCCATGCCTGGCTTGGAGACAGTTTGGTTATGCTCGGAGGGACGGTCCTCATGACATGTTGATTCCTGACATAGTTTTTGACTTCGACAGTAATACTCAAGGACTTCGTCAGAGATTTATCAGAGCCTGGAGGATGCCTAGTAGGATAGACAGCAAGACACTGGGGCACAGGAACTCCATCCCTTTGGAGCCTTATCTCAAATGGGTGCGCGCCCGCTCTCAGAAGTTAGTGATGCCTTATCCTCACATGCTTCCAGTAATCAAAGAACCTGTCTTGGAAGGGGAAGTGTCTCATGTTATTCAGCACCCTGATATGCCCACATCCTGGGAAGAGATGCAGAAGAGCTGGATCCAGCTTAAGGAGGAAAGGAATTCTCTCGAGACTAGTCTGCATGCCAGTGAAAAAAAGGTCCTGGAGCTCACTCGCCTGTTGCATGAGGAGAGGAATCTCAACACCTACATAGCTCCGAAGAGGATGCGCAGTGTATTTTGGGATTGACTTGATTTTTGTACCTTTTGCCCATGAGGCCTTGATGTATTAAACAATGATTTTCTTTAATGATAACGTGTGTTCTTTTCTTGTCTACAACGAATTTGAACTTTCGAACCCTTGAATGCATCGCATACGCATTTCATACATCATGTGCATAGCAGGTTTTTCCCTTTTTTCAGGTTGCTTACAGTTCTTCGCTGTTTATTTCAGCATCATGAATCCCGGATCTGAATCAACTGAGACTTCAATCAAGGCTCTCCAGGCGCAGAATGCGCAGTTTCAAGAACTAATCATGGGTCTAGCTAAAGGCCAAGAAGAACTGAAGACTATGCTCCTAAAAAAGAAGAAGAAGAGAAGAACTGTTCTGTTCAACTCGGGCCGAAGGTTGGGTAATACTCTGCATCAGGAAGAGGCTGGTTCTTCTGTGGGCAGGAGTCCTTCTCAGGCAGAAGTCAAGGTTCCTACTCCAGTGGTCTCCGACAACGAGACGGATTTTGATGAAGAACAGTACCCTCCTGAAGACAACAGATACAAACAACTGGAGGACAGGTTGAAGGCTATGGAGGTGCAACAGGCACCTGGGCTGGATTTCGGAGATCTGGGTTTGTCGACTGGTGTGATTATCCCGCACAAGTTCAAAGCTCCAACCTTTTCCAAGTATGACGGGGCATCCTGTCCCAAGCTGCATTTGAGGTCCTATGTTCGAAAGATTCAGCCGTACTCTGCGGACAAGAATCTATGGATCCACTTCTTCCAGGAGAGTCTTTCAGGGACTCATCTCGAATGGTTCTATCAGCTGGATGGGACCAAAGTTCGTAACTGGGAGGAGCTGGCTACTGCTTTCTACAAGCAGTATCAGTATAATGCCGACCTTGCCCCTACACGTACCCAACTCCAGGGTATGTCGTTAGGTGCAAGTGAAGGTTTTAAAGAGTACGCGCAGAAGTGGAGAGATCTGGCTGGCAGGGTGCAGCCACCTTTGACTGATCGAGAGTTAGTGGACATGTTCTTGGGGACCCTGTCTGGGCCATTCTTCAACCATCTCATTGGGAATTCTTCTGCTGGTTTCACCGATTTAATCTTGACTGGAGAAAGGATTGAAGCTGGGTTGAAGTCTGGGAAGATTGCAAAGGCTGCATCATCATCTAGTTCGGACAAGAAACCATTTAAGAAGGAGTCTAGTGCTGTGTATGGCTCCAGAAAATCAGAAAGAAATGAGCACCGCCAATCTGTCAGCGCGGTAATGATCGCTAAGCCTGCTGCCGCTCCCCGGCCAAACAATCCTCAAAGGGCTGATAGACCCCGGAGGGAGTTCACCCGGTTAAGCATGACCCTATCGCAAATCCTGCCACAGTTACTATCCACCAATTTGGTGACTGTCAAGGAGGCGCCAAAGTTCTCAAACACTACCTCTCCTAAGTACAACCCGAATGCCCGTTGTGCTTACCATTCAGACAGCCCGGGGCATGCCACTGATGACTGTTGGGCGTTAAAGAATAAGGTGCAAGACCTTATCGATGCTAAAGAGATACAATTCGAAGCGCCCGCAAAACCGAATGTAGTTACTGCCCCTATGCCTCGGCACGGGGTAAATGCTATTGATGAAGACGTCTATGCTGTTTCTGTGGATGATCTAGCCACTCCTTTAAAGATCATTAAGAAGAACCTACTGCAGGCCGGTTTATTTCCGGGTTGTAGTGAGGATTGCCTGTTCTGTGTTGTGTCCCCATCCGGTTGTCCCTTGCTAAAGTTAGGCATCCAAAGCTTAATGGATAGTAAGGAGATCCTATTCAAGAAGTCTGCTGTTCGTATGGTTCCAATGGAAGAGGTCTCTGTGGTGACTATCTTCAACAATCCGATCCCTTCTCTCCAGAAGAAGCCCGTTCAAATTCTGACTGTTGCACCTGTTACTATCACTGTTCCTGGGCCCCTGCCCTATGTATCTAACAAAGCTGTCCCGTGGCACTATGGGGCAGATGTATATATAAACGGAGTTAAGCAAGAGCTCAACGCTGGCGCCAGCATCTGTGACATCACTGGCCCGGCCAAAGTTACCCGCAGTGGCAGGCTCTTCTCGCCTGACATTGCGCCACCTGCTGCTAGAAGACCACTCCTGATAATTCCTGCAAGTACACCTACTCCCGTTGCTGATCAAGTTGTTATTCCTGCTGCTGATCCTATTGTTTCTCCTGCTGCCGAGTCATCCAATGCTCGGGGCAAGGGAATTGAAACTGAGCCTGCCCAGATGGAGGTACCCATACCAATAGCTGCTGAGGCCTCCCCACAAGAGATGGAGGAGATTTTGAAGATTATAAAGAAGAGCGATTTTAATGTTGTGGAACAGCTGGGGCATACGCCCTCCAAGATCTCCATGCTCTCTCTATTGCTGTGCTCTGAGGCCCATGCAAAGGCCCTCATCTCATTCCTCAAGACAGCCCATGTGCCACATGAAACCTCTGCAGTCCAGTTCACTGATTGCGTGGCAAATCTGACGGCAGATAATGGCTTGGGCTTCTCAGATGCTGATTTGACCTCAAAGGGGAAAGATCATAATGATGCGCTGCATGTCTCAATCGAATGCAGGGGCACCACCTTGGCACATGTGTTGGTTGATACTGGGTCATCTTTGAATGTGCTACCCAAGAAGGCTCTGGATCGTCTAGATTGTGAAGGCCTGGATTTGAAACCCAGCAACATCATTGTCAGGGCCTTTGACGGTTCGAAGAGAATGGTCCACGGGAAGGTTGACATTCCAATTCGTGTGGGTTCTCAGGTGTTCGATTCCACTTTTTATGTGATGGATATCCGTCCATCTTACTCTTGTCTGCTGGGTCGACCCTGGATACATAAGGCTGGGGCAGTGACCTCTACCTTGCATCAAAAGCTGAAGTACCCCGTCAGAGGGAAGATTGTCACCGTGCAAGGTGAGGAAGAATACATGGTGAGCCACCTAAACTCGTTCAGATACATTGAGATGGATGGGGAGTTCATCGAGACCCCCTTTCAGCATTTCGAGGAGGTGTTTCCAATCGCAGCAGAAACAGCAGAAGCGGGTGGTCCTCTGAAGATGGCTTCCCTAAAGGATGCCAGGGCTGTGGTACAGAAAGGTGAAGGTGCCAACTGGGGCAGACTGCCAGACTTCACCCAGAAGACTGATAAACTTGGGTTGGGTTTCACCTCAGAAGGGCAGAGAGCTATGAGGAAAGAGAAGATCGGAAGGCCTCTGGTATTTATTAAAGGTTCAGAAGCGAACGCTGTCGGGGAAGACCTTGAAGTGGACGAAGCCGAATTCAACAGCTGGATTTATCCGACGGCCGAAGAAGGATTGAACAATTGGAGTGCAAAGGATCATACCCCTGTTACCTTTGTGACACAGTAATGAATTCCCATATTTTGTTATTTTGTAATAAACAATGATAAACTCTATGGCCCGGTGTCTTACCCGAGGCACCGTGGTTCTATTTGTGAGGGCATACGAACTGTCATTTTATACATCATGAATGAAAATCTTGGACGTTTTTCGCATTGCAAATATTGTGTTCCTTTTCTATCTTTATTTTCCTTTACATAATTATCAAAACAGCTGTATTTACACACACACTCACTCATACAGGTTCCAATCCACTCTGGATCTTACTGACAACAGCTCTGCTAATGCCAATTATGACTTCGAAAATCCGATCAACTTAGCCGAAGACGAAGGTGAAGATGATTGCGAAGTGCCTGGCGAGCTTGCAAGACTGTTGCTTCAGGAAGAGAGGGCAATTCAACCCCATGAAGAGCCAGTGGAAACCATAAACCTGGGTACTGAAGCAGACAGAAAAGAGGTAAAGATTGGTGCTAACCTAGAGCTCAGCGTGAAGCAACGGTTAACCAAGATGCTACATGACTATATGGAGATCTTTGCCTGGTCCTACGAAGACATGCCAGGGTTGGATACCGATATTGTCGTCCATCATTTACCGACTAGGGAAGACTGCCCTCCAGTTAAACAAAAGGTCCGTCGGATGCGTCCAGAGATGTCCGAGAAAATCAAGGCCGAGGTGATGAAACAGTTTGATGCCGGGTTCCTTGCAGTAACTTCATACCCTCAGTGGGTTGCTAATGTGGTGCCGGTACCTAAAAAGGACGGCAAGGTCAGAATGTGTGTCGATTACAGGGATCTGAACAGGGCCAGCCCCAAGGATGACTTCCCCTTACCTCACATTGATGTCCTTGTTGATAATACAGCTCAGCACAAAGTATTCTCTTTCATGGATGGCTTTTCAGGTTACAATCAGATCAAGATGGCACCTGAAGACATGGAGAAGACTACATTTGTTACTCAGTGGGGCACCTTCTGTTACAAGGTCATGCCGTTTGGATTAAAGAATGCTGGGGCAACCTACCAACGTGCCATGGTTGCCTTATTTCATGATATGATCCATCATGAGATCGAAGTGTATGTGGATGACATGATCGCTAGGTCCCAGACTGAGGAAGAGCATCTAGATCATCTGCAGAAGTTGTTTGACCGGTTGAAACTGTACAAGCTGAGATTGAACCCGAACAAGTGCACCTTCGGGGTAAGATCTGGGAAGTTGCTAGGCTTCGTGGTCAGTGATAAAGGTATTCAAGTGGACCCTGCTAAGGTCAAAGCTATTCAAGAGATGCCAGTTCCTAAGACAGAGAAGGAAGTCAGAGGCTTTTTAGGACGTCTGAATTACATTGCTCGATTCATCTCTCATCTGACTACTACCTGTGAGCCAATCTTCAAGCTGCTGAAGAAAGATCAGGTAGTACGTTGGAACGATAAATGTCAGGCGGCCTTCGACAGAATTAAAGAGTATCTCCAAGAACCACCTATCCTTATGCCACCGGTTGAAGGGAGACCTCTGATCCTATAT
Organism: Vicia faba; assembly: GCA_948472305.1. NCBI lineage: Eukaryota > Viridiplantae > Streptophyta > Magnoliopsida > Fabales > Fabaceae > Vicia > Vicia faba. The sequence continues at coordinate 322,510,424 of OX451740.1, forward strand.
CTGACAGTGCTTGACAACTCAATGGGGTGTGTGCTGGGGCAGCATGACGAGTCTGGCCGAAAAGAGCATGCCATTTATTACCTTAGCAAAAAGTTTACCGACTGTGAGACCCGATACTCACTGCTTGAGAAAACTTGCTGCGCTTTGGTATGGGCTGCTCGCCGGCTGAGACAGTATATGCTGACTCACACTACCTTGTTGATCTCAAAGATGGATCCGATAAAATACATATTTGAAAAGCCTGCTCTGTCTGGGAGAATTGCAAGATGGCAAATGATCTTGACGGAATACGACATTCAATACACAACCCAGAAAGCCATCAAGGGGAGCGTATTGGCAGACCACTTAGCTCATCAAGCTGTAGATGACTACCAATCAATGAACTTCGAGTTTCCTAATGAAAGCATCATGATTGTAACTGATTGTGAAGTACCTGGACCGGATGAAGGACCTGAACCAGGATCCCGATGGTCTATGCACTTTGACGGAGCCTCTAATGCTTTGGGAAACGGTATCGGCGCCATCATCATATCCCCTCAAGGTACTCATACTCCACTCACTGCCCGGCTGTGTTTCAACTGTACCAACAACATGGTGGAGTATGAGGCGTGTATCATGGGTCTTCAAGCTGCGATTGACCTAAGGATCAAATTTCTAAGTGTCTTCGGAGATTCCGCTCTTGTGATCAATCAGATCAACGGAGAGTGGGATACGAAACATCCAAACTTGATTCCTTACAGAGAATGTGTGTTGACCCTGATTCCCCACTTCACAGAGATAACCTTTGAGCACTTTCCAAGAGAAGAGAATCAGTTAGCAGACGCGTTAGCTACAATGTCTTCAATGTTCAAGGTTAAATGGGATAATGAAGCTCCCCGGATCATCATCTGGAAACTGGACGAACCGGCATACTGTTGTGATCTCGAAACTGAATTGGTAACTGAGAAGCCTTGGTACCACGAAGTGAAGAGATATCTGGAAGCTCAGGAATACCCTGAAGGTGCCTCTGTCAATGACAAGAAATTCCTGAGGAGGTTCGCAGCAAAGTTCTTCCTAAGCAACGGCATCTTGTACAAGAGAAACCATGATTCAACCCTACTGCGTTGTGTGGACAAAACTGAAGCAGAACGAATCATGGAAGAGCTACATGAAGGGACCTTTGGTACGCATTCCAGTGGACACACTATGGCTAAAAAGATCCTACGGGCAGGATATTACTGGTCCACAATGGAAGCTGATTGCTACCAACACTCCAGGACATGCCACAAGTGCCAGATCTATGCAGACAAGGTGCATGTTCCTCCGGTTCCCCTGAATGTTCTGACTGCGCCTTGGCCGTTCGCAATGTGGGGCATAGACATGATCGGCGAAATAAAACCTACGGCATCCAATGGACATCGCTTCATCCTAGTGGCGATTGATTATTTTACGAAGTGGGTTGAAGCAGCATCCTATGCTACGGTAACCAAGACTGTTGTGGCACGGTTTATTCGGCATAATCTGATTTGTCGATACGGCGTCCCTGAGCGGATCATTACAGACAACGGTACCAATTTGAACAATAAGATGATTGCTGAGCTTTGCGAACAGTTCAAGATACAGCACCACAATTCTTCTCCTTACAGACCGAAGATGAATGGGGCTGTAGAAGCAGCTAACAAAAACATCAAAAAGATCGTGCAGAAAATGACAGTAACGTACAAAGATTGGCACGAGATGTTACCGTTCGCTCTGCATGGGTACCGTACCTCAGCTAGGACGTCAACCGGGGCAACTCCCTTCTCTCTGGTTTATGGTATGGAGGCAGTCTTGCCGATCGAAGTGCAAATTCCCTCTCTCCGGATAATGAAGGATGCAAATCTGAACGAAGATGATTGGATCCAGACACGACTTGATCAACTCAATCTCATTGACGAAAAGAGACTTGCTGCTATCTGTCATGGTCAGACGTATCAGAAACGGATGATCAGGGCATTTAACAAGAAAGTCAGACCACAAGAATATCAAGTTGGGGATCTGGTTATCAAGAGAATCATTCTTCCTCAGAGTGATCCAAGGGGCAAATGGACCCCTACGTACGAAGGGCCATTTGTGGTTAAGCATGTATTCTCAGGAGGAGCAATGATCTTAACCAATATGGATGGTGACGACCTTCCTCACCCCGCCAATGCAGACATAGTTAAAAAATACTACGCATGAAAAAGACCCGCTAGGCTGACACGCCTAGGCAAAAATTAGGGCTTCCCGTCGAACCAAAAGGGTTCGGGCAAAATGTAGGGATGAAAATGAAAAATCTGTACACCCGGCAAGTCGAAAACCTGAAAAGGCGGCTTGGGCAAAAAGGGGTATCCCGGTGGACTGAAAACCCGAAAGGGCGGTCCAGGCAAAAATTAGGGATAAAGCGTAATACTATGTCTCATTGGATCACTTTGCATCCAGAATCCGGTATCTACATCAAGCTCAAACGGCATCGATCAGTCAGCTTCACCTTCAACCAAGGTCATCAAGTGATGAGACGCTCGGAGTTATAAAGGCAATAGCAGAGTTGAAACCCAGTGGATCATTCATCTTTCACACAGCTGTTTTATTTTGTACAAAACTTGTATAAATTCTTTTGATCAGGCGACGTACCTCTTACTAGGACGTCAGCCTCTTGTATACAAAACGCCTATTCAGGCCATTCAAAAATCAATAAAAATATATTTCCAGTTAAACGTGCCCAAGTGTTTTTCTTTTCTGTTTTGTTTTGCGAAGAACGTCCAAGGTTCAATTTGTGATGTATGCATTGACAATAATTTGCTAACTCATAAATATTTGCATACGAAACAAAGGAATTAATTGCAGGTGACACTAGAAACAGGGGCAATAAAGAGTTGTCTGAGCAGTCTAATTGTTCTATCCCCCAAGGTACTAAGGTAGGTTCAGCTAAAGAATACGGCCAAGTGTATCTTAATTCCCCAGAGAGTAGTTCAACAAAACAATACATTCTTCTCCAAGTAAATCATCAAATTATCAAGGAAATTGAGTATCCTCCTGTAAATCTCAATACCTCCCCAGCAGCACGCATTCTTAACAAGCATCCCCGGCAGTCTTGGTCTAAAGATTGTTCCCCGGCGGTACCACCATTCAAAGGAATCACTTCCCCACATATCAAACTCCCCGGAAGAGTCCAATCCAGCTTCACCAACAAGGTTGGAAGTCATATCCCTCAAGCAGTAAGCTTATCCCCAGTAGCTTCTGGAAGCTTATCCCCTCGCAGAGCACGAACGCGTCGTCCCGGCTTGATTTAAAGAGTTATTTCCGTAACAGGATATAACTGGGTTATCCTCAGCCAAAAGCCACGGAAAGAGCGTCCTCGGCGAAGTATCTTCCTACCCCCAGCGAAGTCTATCAACACTTCCGACAACAAGGATATCCCCAGCATAACTCATCAACGGTATCCCCAGCGGAGTTATCTTCATCAACTCAGCAAAACATCGCTATCCCCACAGAATAGCACTTCCCAGCATGATCGCTAGAGTATCTTTTCTCCCGCAGAATCTTCCATTTGCCAAGTTTATTCCTCAACGGAGTTATCTTCTCCTACCGGTATTCTTGCAACAATCATCCACAGCGGAAGCAAAATCTCTTCCTCAACATCAGCCCAGGATATGACTTCCCGGCACCCGTCAAGGATTTATTTTCCTAGACGAAAACATACATAAAACTTTACATACATCATCATAGCATGCATAACGCACTGCATCATATCATACGAATCTCATTTATGTTGAGAACATCATTGCTTGATCCATATCATACATTGCATATGACTGACCTTTACCTCTCAGGAAAGATGCAGTTGAAGTTCTCAAACATATTTTAAGGACTTCTCCAGTCCAGTTAAATCGACTCCAAACAGATTTTTCTGATAAAGACTCGGTAGAAGTTCTCTTATGGTCCCCTCTCCAACGGCGTGTGAGGTGGTAATTCCTTCTTCAGATGTTCCCCTCTCCGGCATGAGCGTGAGGTGATATTCTCTTATGGTCCCCTCTCCAACGGCGTGTGAGGTGGTAATTCCTTTTTCAGATGTTCCCCTCTCCGGCATGAGCGTGAGGTGATATTCTCTTATGGTCCCCTCTCCAACGGCGTGTGAGGTGGTAATTCCTTCTTCAGATGTTCCCCTCTCCGGCATGAGCGTGAGGTGATATTCTCTTATGGTCCCCTCTCCAACGGCGTGTGAGGTGGTAATTCCTTTTTCAGATGTTCCCCTCTCCGGCATGAGCGTGAGGTGATATTCTCTTATGGCCCCCTCTCCAACGGCGTGTGAGGTGGTAATTCCTTTTTTAGATGTTTCCCTCTCCGGCATGAGCGTGAGGTGATATTTCCTTCCAGATTATAATTCCCTATAGTTCCCTCCCCAACGGTGAGTGAGATGACTCCCTTTGAGATTATAATGTCCTTTGGTTCTCTTCCTGACACTACGAAGATGGTAATTCTCACCAAGATTTTCTCAACGAGCGTTGTTGAGGTTGAAATCATTCAGGATTCTCTTACCATCCTTGCTAAGGCAGTAACCATCCCTGGTTCATTCATCAACGTTTGAAGCTCCAGACCCAGCTCCTGTAACCAGTCAGGACGTATCTATATCAAGCATCTAAAATCAGCTCCTGCGACGTGTCAGGTACTCATTTTTCTGTTTTACAGGTATGCAGGTTCTCGCTAAGGAATCTCTTACGCAATCAGCATCCAGATGGCATCTATAAGCCCATCATCCTATCCAAGCAACATCCAAATGGCATCTATAAGCCCATTCCCTCATCATCATTGCTATTATGTGAGCGCAAATTTCTGGGCACTTTAGTGTTCAATCATCTTCTACCCTCGGATTACGAAAGGCACGTCAGCCAATCTGCATCCTCAGGTCTAAGAAGATTGAACAGGGGCAACTGTTGTACCCCAAAATTTGCCCTCCCATATTCATCAAGAATTGTCAAAGTCAAGGTCACAAAACTCCCCAAGGACTATGCAGCTCAACTGTCTCCTATACAGTCAAAACTAGGGTTTGAGTTCTGGTCAAGCAAATGAACTTTTCAAACACTCTGACGTATGAGTCGATCTGAAATTTTTCAAAGAAACTTTTAAAACCCACATTGAAAAGCAAACAAACATTTTGAAAACACATTGAGCAAGTATCTAAGAGCCCGTAGATAACTACGGATAGAAAGGGTGCTAACACCTTCCCTTTCTATAATCTACCTCCCGATCCGAGAGCAATCTCTATAAGGAATTTTTCTGTGCTTTTGTCCTTTCCATTTGGAGAAAATAAAAGACGGTGGCGACTCTTGCTTCCGCGACATTTCGCGAACCAGCGTTAAACAGTCAGTTCCAGATCCACCGATCACACTTGTAGTGATGCAAACAACTATACTTCTAAAATATGTAGTAAAGAGAGATATTTTCCACTTGAGTGTTGAGTGAGGCATTGTTGATTTTAAAATCCAAGCCATATCCTCAACTTTGAGATGATGCAAATTCTCCTTTCTCACGATTGTGGGTAGTAAGTATGTTTTCCACACGGACAATGACGATGATGTCTTATCTCATAAAAATTAACCAACACACTTGTGTTTCAAATTTTTTAAAAGAGGAACTACGTGTACCCTGATCCCCTATTACACGAAAGTTGGTACGTAGGCACTAAAGGTTCGCAACCGCGGCAGGTGCAAAAATCATAAAAATATTTATTTTCTCACCTCCATCATCCATTTTATATACAACACATTTTCATAGCCAAAATATACAGATTTTTTCAAAGAGGTTCCTGCGGAGTACCGTAGATGTTTAGGGTGCTAATACCTTCCCTTTGCATAACCAACCCCCTTACCTTGAATCTTTCCCCCTTTTTTGGGTTATTCGCTCTTTTCCCATTCCTTTGGAAACAATAAAGCGCGGTGGCGATTTTTATTTTGATTTATATAAAGTCTAGTCAATCCAATGGCTTAGTCTTGAACATTTCTATCGCTACAGAAAAATGGCGACTTCACTGGGGACAGATTGACCTCTTGCTGGTCCATCCCTAAGTGGGTTGAGCCTATCTTTATTTATATCTGTATATGTGTTATTGTGTTTATGTGTTATATTTTGTATATATGTTTGTCTGGATTTTCCTGGTTTACAGGGTGCTTGGTGATTACTCATAAGTCCTATACCCGGACTTGGGCAAACTTTAAGATAGGACGGTCGGTATAGTCATGTTAACTTTGAGGGAGTAATCCCAAAAAAGGAGGCATGAGATCCCCCACTCAGTGGAGGCCCCTTTGACTGTAGTGTCGTATACCGAGTAATCGGGAAGACGTACTGCTTTCGACCTGGGAGCCTGCTGAAGCTGAGGACCGTAGATTACCTAACCCATCTTGGACTTTTAGGTGTAGCGCGGAAGCTATGAAAGAGTAATCCAGAAATAGTTGTCACACGATACTATGCTCGGACGAGTATTTCTTAAGAATATTACTAATTACCGAGTTAATCAGGAAGTTGGTAATATCCGAAGGAAGGATATAGACTCTTGGAACCTCTTAGAACCTTGTTCGGCAGGTGATAACTTTTTAGACCAATACCTTATGGGTAATACCTTTGACCTCATGCTCGTGAAGTTGAACCTATGAACCCTATATGTGTGATCTTGTGTGTGATTATTGCATCATGCATCCATGCACTCATAAGCATCTTTTGAAGAAAACAATATTTCAAGGGATTTAAAGGTTGACTATTTGTGAATATCTCAGGTACTTTTAAACCATGGATTCTGGAAAGAGAAAGATCGGGAAATACAGTTCCAAGGATCCTAAGATAGATGAGTTGATCAATCTAATTCCCGAGATCGAGTGTTCTGCAGACTTTCGGAAGAAGTATGGATCCATTATTCCTCTCATGAAGCTGAACATAAAGGAGGGTATTCTTTCAACTTTGGTCCAGTTCTATGATCCGGTGTATCACTAATTTACTTTTCCCGACTATCAGTTGATGCCAACACTGGAAGAGTATTCCTATCTATTGAATTTACCTGTTATCGATCGTGTTCCTTTTACTGGTTTGGAGGGTGAGCTAAAACCACATGAGATTGCTGCTTTGATTCATCTGGTGAAGTCTGAGGTGGAAGCCCATATGACTACCAAAGGAGGGATTAGAGGATTACCAGCTCAGTTCTTATTGGAGAAATCTCATTAATTTGCCAGGATGAAGAGTACGGTTTCTTTTGAGGCCATCTTTGCTTTACTCGCCTATGGATTGTTCTTATTTCCTAATGTGGACAAGTTTGTCGACATTAACGCTATCAGGATTTTCATGATCGAAAACCCGGTTCCTACACTGTTGGGTGATGCTTATTACTCTGTTCATCTTCGGAGTTCCTATCATAGGGGAATGATTATCTGTTGCACGCCTTTGTTGCACCGGTGGTTTATCTCTCATATGCCGCAGTCTGATGCTTTTTGGGATATCAAGAAGGAACCTCGTTGGGCTCCTAAGATCATGACACTTACTCACTCGGATATTGATTGGTATCATCGAGCTTACCAGGATGTGGAGATTATTGACAGTTGTGGTAGTTTCCCCAATGTGCCTCTTCTTGGTACAAAGGGAGGAATTAACTATAACCCTGTTCTTGCACGACGATAGCTTGGTTACCCGATGAGGGATAAACCGAATAGTATTCATTTGAGTAGTTTCTTTCTGAAGGAAGAAGAAGACCACATGGAAGCTAGGGAGCAAATTGTGAAGGCCTGGCGTCACATTCATAAGAAGAGTAGGAAGGATTTGGGACCTAGAGGTGTTGTTTCTTTGGAGCCATATCTTCAGTGGGTCCGATCGAGAGCCATTCAGTTGAAGATGTCGTATACTCGGGAGACACCCATGCCTGATTTGTTTGGGAAGACCACTTCTCCTTTATTAGATGATCTAGAAGAGCTGCAACTTGCTTTGGTTAGGATGCAACAGGAAAGGGATGCTTGGAAGAACAAATTCCATACTTTAGAGAGTTCCTACAGAGCAGACCTGAAAGAGAAAGACGATTTGATCGAGATCCTTGAGAGTTGAGTGGTGGAGTCTATGGAGAGGCAAGGGGATTTATTTTCTCCTAAGCCTCAAACAGGTGTTGATTATTCACTTCCTGCTTCAGATGATTGGAAGGAGGTTTCCATCAGACATGTGGAAGAAAACCAGAGGTTGAGGGCTCAGATTGTCAGGCTCACAGGGAAGCGCCAGCGTACAGATTGATCTCCATTAGTTCCTCTTCTCAGGATTTTAGATTGTATTTTCATCTTGTACTTGGGATTATTGAAACTTGTAATCCATTTTGAAGTTATTATAATATAAAAAAATTAGTATTTCAAAAGCTTTATTACTTGGATGTTTGCAATATGTCTATAAACCATAAATCCCTTGAAATATTAAATGATAAAGTAAAAATAATCATACGCATATCATGCATCATATTGCACATATTTCTTGCATTTGTTATGCATATCCAGGTGTCTTACCCAGCTTCTTTACTTCACTCATCAAGCTGACTCATCACTACAACACTCGGGCTAATTTCAAAAAGAAGATGGACAACTTAGAACAGGAGAATCGCGAGCTGCGCGAAGAAGTTTCCGCTTTGAAGGCTGGCTTGGCCAACTTGACTGCTCTGATGGAAGCTCTGGTGGTTGCTCAGAATCAGCCACCGAGTGTTTAACCTCAAACAACAAGGGCAAATGTTGAAGTTCCTACTGTTCATGTATCCGCTACTCCAACTGTTGTTCAAAACCATATGCCTCAGGGTTATCCATGGGGAATGCCAGAGAATTTTGCACCTGAAGGTTTCAATCTTGGCCCTCAAGATGCTCCAGTGGTTCAAAATGTTGTTACTCCTGCACCTCATGTGGTGCATACTGTTCCTACTGCACCTCCTTCGGTGAATTTGGTTCCGTTTGTTAATGAAGATATGTGTCGTCCTTTCCCTCCTCCGAGTGAAGACTTGGGTCTTTATGACAGAATGGATGATTTCCAAGAACAATTTGATAGAATGCAAAGATAGATGAAGGCTCTTAGGGGAAAAGAGTTATTTGGGCAGAATGTGAATGAGCTGTGTTTAGTCCCGAATGTTAAAGTGCCTGCTAAGTTCAAGGTCCCAGAATTTGAGAAGTACAAGGGCAACACTTGCCCTCGTGCTCATTTGGTGATGTATGTAAGGAGAATGTCTACCCACACCGATGATCAGCGTCTGTTGATTCACTTTTTCCAGGATAGTCTGACTGACGCAGCGTTGAAATGGTATATGAGTTTGGACAGCGCCAACATCCATACTTTTAATGATTTGGGAGAAGCATTCATTAAACAATACAAGTATAATATGGACATGGCGCCTGACCGTGACCATCTTAGGGCCATGGTTCAGAAAGACAGAGAATCGTTCAAAGAGTATGCACAGAGATGGCGCGAAGTGGCTGCACAAGTGATTCCTCCCATGGAGGAGAAAGAAATGACTAAGATTTTTTTGAAGACGCTAGGCACTTTCTACTACGAAAGAATGGTAGCAAGTGCCCCGAGTGATTTTACAGAGATGGTAGGAATGGGTGTCCGCCTAGAAGAGGCAGTAAGAGAAGGCCGTCTAACAAAGGGTGAAGGATCCGGAGGGGTGAAAAAGCCAGCTTATGGGTTTACCAAGAAGAAATAGGGGGATACAAATGCTGTTATGCAAGAGAGAAGGGTAAATGCTCCTAGAAAGAATTATCAGCGTTATCAGCAAGTCGCCTCAGTTACTCCTATTATGAATGTCGCTCCGAATACCGTTGCTTATCAAAGACCATCCCAGCAGGGAAATCAAGGGTATAATCAGAGAAGGGAAAACTATGATCCTATTCCCATGAGCTATGCAGAGCTACTACCAGCATTGATTCAGAAGAAGTTGGTCCAGACACGACCACCTCCCCCCATACCATCACCATTTCCTTGGTATTACAAAGCAGACCAGACGTGTGCCTTTCATCAGGGAGCACCAGGGCATAATGTTGAGAATTGTTATCCTTTGAGGACTGAAGTGCAAAGGTTGATGAAGTCTGGAATTCTATCTTTCAAAGACGTGGGACCTAATGTGAAAGAAAATCCTCTACCCAAGCACGGGGGGGTGAATGCTGTAAATATGGTGGCCGGTTGTCCTGGCGACTTTCGAATTTTTGACATTAATCTGGTTAGAGGAGATTTGGTGAAGATGCAAGCAGACCTCTGTGAATTCAGTTATTATACGCATGACCACGCCGGTTGTGCTATTTGCATTACAGATATACAGGGTTGCGAGAAGATAAAGGCTGATTTGCAGGAGATGATGGATGAAGGTTTAATCCATATAATCAGGCCTAGGGAGGAATATGAAGAGGAAGTGAATATGGTTTTTGGATGTCCGGGTGAATTCAAAATTTTTGATGTGGATCATTTGAATGAGGATCTCGTGAAGTTGCATGCTACCTTCTGCCGTACTGTTGGTCAGGTGGAATACCAATATGGATCTTGCATAGTTTGCTGTCAAGACCCCTGGGGATGTTCTATTGTGAGAGAAGGTGTTCAGTTGCTGTTAGACAATGGAATTATCAAGATCACAGGTCAGAGAGATGATTATCATGAGATTTATATGGTTGAAGTTTGTTTGATGGAAGAAGAGTCAAAGGAAGAGTATGCCTCCGCAGATGAGTATTTCTCTTCAGACGAAGATTTGTTTGTCGGAAATGACTTTTTGATGGCTGATTGTGTTTAGGAAGGGGTAAACATCATTGTACCTTGTTTTGGTGCACCCTCCCATCTTAAGGTGGAGTACCATAGCAAATCAGTTGTTACCCCATTGGTAATTAGTCTTCCAGGTCATGTTCCCTATAAATCAGACAAGGTTGTGCCTTACAAATACAACGCTATAATCTTAGAAGATGGGGTGGAGATTCCCATCCAGTCAATGCCAGATGTTGGAAACATAGCTGATAATAGCAGGGTGACCCGTAGCGGTCGTGTGTTTGCGCCGGTTATTCGAAGAGATGTTGTTGTTGGAAAGAAAATTGCTGAGAATGATAAGCCTAAGAAGGATGCAGGAGAGACTAGTGGAGTTACATTAGAGAAAGAAGTGGATGATATTTTGAAGATAATTAAGATGAGTGACTACAAGATTGTAGATTAGCTATTGCAGACTCCTTCAAAGATATCTATCCTAGCTTTATTGATGAACTCCTCTGCTCATAGAGAATCACTGATGAGAGTACTAGACCAAGCTTTTGTGGAGAATGACATACCATTACATCAATTCAGCAGCGTAATTGGAAACATTACGTCATGTAACAATTTGAGTTTCTGCGATGATGAGTTACCAGATGAAGGGAGGAATCACAACTTGGCCCTCCACATATCTATGAACTGCAAGAATGATTTGTTGTCTAATGTGCTAATTGATAACGAATCTGCGTTGAATGTTATACCGAGGAGTACCCTCATGAAGTTAAAGTATCAAGGAGCACCTATGCGCCCAAGTGGCATCATTGTGAAGGCTTTTGATGGGTCGAGGAAATCTGTCATCGGTGAAGTGGGCTTGCCCATCCATATAGAACCACATTTGTTCTTGATAACCTTCTAGGTCATGGACATTATTCCCGCATATAGTTTTTTGCTAGGACGGCTATGGATACACGAAGTAGGGGCTGTCACTTCAACTCTGCATCAGAAGTTAAAGTTTGTGCGCGAAGGGAAGGTGGTGATCATAAATGGGGAGCAGGCGTTGTTGATATCCCATCTATCCTCTTTCAGTATCATAAAAGCGGATGAGGCTGCTGTTGGAACCCAGTTCCAAGCCCTATCTATTGACAACATAAGGAGGAATGAGAATTATGTGGTTTCGCTGAAGGACGCGCAGCAGGTTGTGCGCAATGGTCATAATGCTGTTTGGGGACAACTTGTGGATCCACCCGTGAACAAAAACAAAATTGGTTTGGGTTTCTCTTCGAAGAATGGCAAAGGCGAAAGTTTGAAGTCAAAGTCTTCTGTGAACGTTTATCATGATGTTTTCCGCAACGGAGGCTACCTCCATCCATTTGGTTCTGGAATTAATGTTGTTGAAGAGGATAAAGCAGAGCAGGAAGTACCAAATTATGTGATGCATGGAGTCCGAGTCCAGAACTGGGTCACCATTGATGTTCCTTCTTGCATACATATTTCAAAGTAATTTGTTTTGTTAATTTGTTTCTTTCTTTTGAAAAGCTTTCACTCTGCCCAAGGTGAAAGTATTGTATGGGCTTATCTGTTTGCTTTGATTTTTAAGATCATTAATAAAAGTTGTCTTTTCTTCCAAAAATATGTCTTTATTTTCTGCTTTTTCTTGGGAAATGGTAATCAAATAAAAAACCCTTTCAAAATAAATAATAACTGAAAATTAATCTGCATGATCACTTGTTATATGTGTCAGTTTCTAAAAGCAATCATAAATCATATGTGCAGATTAATTAAAAAACCCATTGAATACAATGACCCTGTACCCTCTCCCAACTTTGATTATCCTGTGTTTGGGGCTGAAGAAGAAGATTATGATGATATTCCAGAAGAGGCCTCACGGTTGCTTGAACACAAGGAAAATACCATTCAGCCATATAAGGAGCCTTTGGAAGTGATTAATTTGGGTTCAGAAGAAGATCCGAAGGAAATTAAGATTGGAGCATCATTGCATCCTGATGTGAAAAGCGGGTTGATTGAGCTGTTGAAAGAGTATGTGGATATTTTTGCTTGGTCTTATCAAGATATGCCTGGTCTAGATACAAACATTGTTGAGCATCATTTGCCGTTGAAGCCAGAGTGTCCGCCAGTTAAACAAAAGTTGAGAAGAACCCACCCAGATATGGAAGTAAAGATCAAAGAGGAGGTCCTAAAGCAGATTAGTGCTGGTTTTCTTGTGACGTCAGTGTATCCTTAATGGATTTCCAATACTGTCCAGTACCGAAAAAAGACGGAAAAGTCCGCATGTGCGTAGATTACAGAGATCTAAATAAAGCTAGTCCGAAAGATGATTTTCCATTGCCTCACATTGACATGTTAGTGGACAGCACAGCAAAATTCAAGGTACTCTCGTTCATGGACGGATTTTCCGGGTATAATCAAATAAGAATGGCTCTAGAGGACATGGAAAAAACAAAGTTTATCACACCCTGGGGAACATTCTGTTACAGAGTGATGCCCTTCGGGTTGAAGAACGCTGGTGCAACGTACTAGAGGGCTATGACAACCCTATTCCATGATCTGATGCACAAGGAAATTGAAGTATATGTTGATGATATGATTTCAAAATCCCAAACTGAAGAAGGGCATATAAAAGATTTGTTGAAGTTGTTTCAGCGTTTGAGGAAGTGTTGTCTCCGCTTAAATCCAAATAAATGCACCTTCGGAGTTAGATCAGGGAAATTGTTGGGTTTTATCGTTAGCCAGAAAGGAATTGAAGTTGACCCTGATAAAGTCAAAGCAATTCAAGAAATGCCAGCACCAAGAACTGAAAAGCAAGTCAGGGGTTTCCTCGGGCGTTTGAATTATATTTCCAGATTCATTTCCCACATGACTGCAAAATGTGAACCGATCTTTAAGTTGTTAAAGAAAGATCAAGGTTGTGTATGGACGGATGACTGCCAAAGGGAATTTGAGAGTATTAAAGAGTATCTGCTTGAACCTCCTATCTTGCTCCCTCCCGTAGAAGGAAGACAATTGATTATGTATCTAATAGTGTTAGATAAATCCATGGGTTGTATTCTGGGACAACAGGATGAAACAGGGAAGAAATAGTTCTCCATTTATTATCTCAGCAAAAAGTTCAATGATTGTGAGTCGCGGTATTCCACGCTAGAAAAAATGTGTTGTGCTTTGGCCTGGGCGGTAAAGCGTTTGCGGCAGTATATGTTGAATCATACAACTTGGTTGATATCCAAAATGGATCCAATCAAGTATATTTTTGAGAAGCCTGCTCTTACTGGGAGAATTGCTTGTTGGCAGATGTTGTTATATGAATATGATGTTGAGTACCACACTGAAAAAGCTATCAAAAGTAGTGTGTTGGAAGATTACCTTGCTCACCAGCCGGTGGAAGATCATCAGTTTGCAGAATATGAATTCCCCGATGAGGATGTGATGTTCCTGAAAGTGAAAGATTGTGATGAACCATTGCCTGAGGAAGGCCCCAACCCTGAATCTCGTTGGAGTATGGTATTTGATGGAGCAGTGAATGCTTATGGTAAAGGAATTGGTGTTGTGATCGTCACTCCTCATGGAGCGCACATTCCTTTTACTCCAAGGTTAACATTTGATTGCACTAATAATATGGCAGAATATGAGGCTTGCATCATGGGTCTTGAGGAAGCTATTGATCTCAGAATTAAAATTCTAGATGTGTATGGTGATTCAGCTTTGGTAATAAATCAGATTAAAGGAGAATGGGATAATCGTCACCCTGGCTTGATCCCTTACAAAGATTATGCTAGAATATTACTATCCTTCTTCAATAAAGTTGAATTCCATCACATTCCTAGAGATGAAAATCAAATGGCGGATGCTCTGGCAACTTTGGCTTCCATGTACCAAGTGAATACTTGGAATGATATACCCCGTATTACAGTTCGACGACTGGATAGGCCCGCTCATGTGTTTACGACAGAGGAGGTAGCAGATGAAAAACCTTGGTATTATGACATCCAGCATTTTCTTCAGACTCAGGAATACCCGATTGGTGCATCGAGGAAAGATAGAAAGACACTGAGAAGATTGGTAGGAAGTTTCTTCCTCAGTGAAAATGTGTTATACAAGAGAAATTATGATATGGTCTTGCTCAGATGCGTGGATAGACAAGAAGCAGACATGTTGATGCATGAGATTCACAAAGGTTCATTTGGCACTCATGCTAATGGGAATTCGATGGCTAAAAAGATGCTAAGGGAAGGTTACTATTGGTTGACAATCGAATCTGATTGTTACAAATTTGCAAAGAAGTGCCATAAATTCCAGATTTATGCAGACAAGGTCCATGTGCCTCCGACACTTCTCAATGTGATTTCCTCCCCGTGGCCTTTCTCTATGTGGGGTATAGACATGATCGGGATGATAGAACCCAAAACTTCGAATGGGCACCGTTTCATCTTGGTAGCAATTGACTACTTTACCAAATAGGTAGAGGCTGCTTCTTATGCCAATGTTACCAAATAGGTGGTTGTGTGTTTCATCAAAAACAATCTTATATGCCGGTATGGTGTGCCGAGTAGAATCATCACTGACAATGGCTCGAATTTGAACAACAAGATGATGACAGAACTGTGTGAAGAATTCAAGATTGTCCATCACAATTCGTCTCCATACAGGCCAAAGATGAATGCGGTTGTTGAAGCTGCTAATAAGAATATCAAGAGGATTATCCAGAAAATGATTGTTACTTACAAGGATTGGCATGAAATGCTCCCTTTTGCTCTGCATGGATATCAAACATCTGCCCGCACTTCAATAGGAGCAACCCCGTTCTCCCTGGTATATGGAATGGAAGTTGTACTCCCTGTTAAGGTAGAGATTCCCTCGTTGCGTGTGATAATAGAAGCCAAGTTGACAGAGGCTGAATGGGTCCAAAGCAGGTTTGACCAATTGAATTTGATTGAAGAGAAGAGAATGACAGATTTGTGTCATGGGCAGTTATATCAGAAAAGAATGAAGAAAGCATTTGATAAAAAGGTCAAACCTCGTGAATTCAGAGAAGGCGACCTCGTGCTCAGGAAGATCATGTCTTTTAACATTGATTCTAGGGGCAAGTGGACTCCTAATTTGAAGGCCCGTATGTTGTCAAGAAAGCCTTCTCTGGTGGTGCATTAATTCTTGAAATTATGGATGGCGAGGAGTTCCCACGTCCCATGAATGCTGACGCAGTTAAGAAATACTTTGCCTAAAGAAATAAAAGAACAGCTCGCTAAGTTGAAAACCCGAAAGGGCGGCTTAGGCAAAAAGGAGCGTCTCGGTAGGCTGAAAACCCGAAAGGGAGGTCTAGGCAAAAATTAGAGACATAAACAGAATGAATTTCCCGCTAAGTTGAAAACCCGCAAGGGCAACTTAGGAAAAAGTTAGGGATTTTTCTTGGCAAGTATCTACGTCAGACAAGACTTGATCGTTGAAGCAACAATCTTCTCGGATCCTCACCATACTTCAACAAAAGCTTCTCCTCAGGATTTCAAAAGTTGTTAGGGGGAATGGTGGTCATTGTATCTCAATGTATCTTTTCCATTATATATTACCATTTCCCAAACTTTGTAATCATCCATGGAGTCTCGCCATTCACAGACTACCATTCTATTAATGAAATTCGAGCTTTTGCCCAATTCTTTGTGTTCTTATTTTTATTTAGCTTGCAAAGACTCCATTTATTACTGATAATAATTTTTAAAGCAAAAAGATTAAAAAGCAAAATTGACTTTTCAAAAAAAAGGGGAGATCTTCACAATTCAATTTACTTTGGGATTTGTGATGAAACAATGACAACAAAAATGGCGATCCCAGGAATGAACAAACTCCAGTCATTTTAAGGAGATTTACTTCCTTCATGAAGGTTTTTCTCAGGTCATCTTGTTGGTATGTGCGTAATCTTTGTGTGTTTCTCAGATAGTTAAAGACGATACTAGTGAGTGCAAGGTACAGTATTAGGTTTGTGATCCCATTATCCCTGGCCAAGTCTTATTTCACTTTTGATTTTGGGTTTGCATGGTCAGAAGCCTCCGTCCCATATTCCCCAGCAAATTTTTCCCTCATATGATGAAAGGTTTTATTCCCTTGGTGTGCTAAGATATCGCTCTTTTTGCAGTATTGGCATTAGTGTTGACTTCTTGATTTCCCAAGAAGACTATACCAGGGCATCTTTTGTTGGAATAGGTTTGTATGATATGAAGAATCAATCCAATATTCTCCAGTGAAGGCCTCGTTTATTTGATAGAAGTTCTTTCTCCCCAAAGAAGTTGGTGCAATAATTACTCTCTAAGAACACGTATCTCCGGTTTCCCCAGTGAAGAGCGTATCTCCCGTTTCCCCAGTGAAGAACGTATCTTGGTTTCCCCTTGATGATGTGGTTTTGACCTCCCCAATGAAGTCAACATGAAGTCCCCAGTAGATGTCTCGATGATGAAGCATTGTCTCCCTTAGTGAAGTCTGTATGTTTTTCCTCCTTCAAAGTGGGTCTGAATTCCCCAGTGAGGTTTGATTGTCTCGGTGTCATTCTTCTTTATTTGAGGCTGGTCTTGCAATCTCCAGTAGGTATGTTGCTTTTGAAAAACTGGTTTCTCCGATGAAACCAGAAGAAATATGTTCTATCCCGGTATCTTTTTGATTTAGCTACATCCGGATTATGTTTCTCCTCAGTGAAGTTAGGACAGGCAATAGGTTTGGTTTCCGCAGTTGCTTTTACCTTTCTTGGATTGATCTTTCTGGTTGAAGTTTAGCCCAATGTTGTTGGTACCTGAGGCGGTTTTGTTTGTCTGTACTGATTATGTATCCTTTTACCAGCACATGCACGATATCACTCATACATTCATACATACATCATGCATTGCTACAAATAATTTTTTATTGACATTGTGTTCTAACCTTCCTGCAGCGCTCTTTGCTTAGGTGGATTTGGTTTTCCCTCTTGAGTTTATTTCTCAAAGGATGTATCTTCGTTGGCCGTCTTGCTCCAGTTTGTTTCTAATTGGATTCTTGGTTGCATGACGATATTATTTACTTTGGATTTCTGAGAACTTTGAGTTTTGGATTGTGCATTTATTTTGCATGAGAAAACTTTATCTCCTCAGCAGGAATAGCGTGGCATTTCCCCAGGAAGTCATATCTCTTTCCCCAGGAAGTCATATCTCTTTCCCCAGGAAGTCATATCGTTTTCCCCAGGAAGTCATATCTCTTTTCCCATGAAGCCATATTTCTATCCCCTGAAAGTCATTTCTTTTGCAATTCCCCTTGACAATAAGTGGAAGTCTCTTTATTTGAGACAGATCACATTTTACCCTTTCCAGGCAGAGTACCTTGGTTAAAGAAGAAGTTGAGACCCATTCTAGGTGAAACACCGGAATTTTGGGGAAAAACTTGATATTTTCTCTTTCTACCTTCAGTGAACGTTGGTAGGACATCAGCAGTGAACACTAGTGTTTGTTATCTTTTTGCTATCATCAGTGAACATTGATAGTTCATCGTCAGTGAACGGCGGTGGTATGATATTCTCTTTCTACCTTCAGTGATCGTTAGTAGTACATCGGCAGTGAACGTCGATGTTTCTTATCTTTTTGCTATCAACAATGAATGTTGATATTTCATCGTCAGTGAATCGCGGTTGTATGATATTCTCTTTCTACCTTCAGTTAACGTTGGTAGTACATCGGCAGTGAACGTCGGTGTTTGTTATCTTTTTGCTATCTTTAGTGAACGTTGATAGTTCATCGTCAGTGAACGGCGGTGGTATGATATTCTCTTTCTACCTTCAGTGAAGGTTGGTAGTACATCGGCAGTGAACGTCGGTGTTTATTATCTTTTTGCTATCATCAGTGAATGTTAATAGTTCATCGTCAGTGAACCGCGGTTGTATGATATTCTCTTTCTACCTTCAGTGAACGTTGGTAGTACATCGGCAGTGAACATCAGTGTTTGTTATCTTTTTGCTATCTTCAGTGAATGTTGATAGTTCATCGTCAGTGAACGGAGGTGGTATGATATTCTCTTTCTACCTTCAGTGAATGTTGGTAGTACATTGGCAGTGAACGTCGGTGTTTGTTATCTTTTTGCTATCTTTAGTGAATGTTGATAGTTCATCGTCAGTGAACGGCGGTGGTATGATATTCTCTTTCTACCTTTAGTGAATGTTGGTAGTACATCGACAGTGAACGTTGGTGTTTGTTATCTTTTTGCTATCATCAGTGAACGTTGATAGTTCATCGTTAGTGAACGGCGGTGGTTTGATATTTTCTCTCTCTACCTTCAGTGAACGTTGGTAGTACATCGAGAGTGAACGTCGGTGTTTATTATCTTTTTGCTATCATCAGTGAACATTGATAGTTCATCGTCAGTGAACGGCGGTGGTATGATATATTTTCTTTCTACCTTCAGTGAATGTTGGTAGTACATCGGCAGTGAACGTTGGTGTTTCTTATCTTTTTGCTATCTTCAGTGAACGTTGATAGTTCATCGTCAGTGAACGACGGTGGTATGATATTCAAATCTACCTTCAGTGAACGTTGGTAGTACATCGGCAGTGAACGTCGGTGTTTCTTATCTTTTTGCTATCATTAGTGAACGTTGATAGTTCATCGTCAGTGAACGGCGGTGACATGATATCTTTATCTTTTATCTTTAACTATTGAGTTGGTAGTTTACCGTCATCTTTGAGTCGATATCTTTTTGATCTTCTACCTTAAACTATTGAGTTGGTATTTCACCGTCATCTGTGAGTCGGTATCTTCTTTATCTTCTACCTTCAACTATTGAGTTGGTAATTTACCGTCATCTGTGAGTCGATATCTTTTTGATCTTCTACCTTCAACTATTGAGTTGGTATTTCACCGTCATCTGTGAGCCGGTATCTTATTACTTTTCTACCTACATCCATAGAGTTGGTAGTTCACAATTATCTATCGATCGTTATTATTCTTTACTTTTTCCTCAATATTTGAGTTGATGCTACCTTATCTCTTCTTTGGGTTTTACACCAATAGAGTCATGTCTTTTGTTCACCAGTGATTTATTTTCCTGGTGGGGTTGCTCCTTTGTTTCTTCATTTTGTGGCATCCCCAGTGATACTTTGCGTCTCTTTTGTACTGTTCATATGCATTCATAATCATAAGCATTGCATGGCATCTTAGAGACAAAAATAGGGCTTGTTTTATATTTAAGTATCTTCAATCGCGTCGACACGAAGATTTTTAACCTTCGTATCTCCGGATAGAAGACACTTAAATAAGGGCAGTTGTTGTACCCTAATTTTTGCCCCTAAGATTCCCCTATCATATCATGTCAACTTGATCATAACAAGATCACATTAGGGTTGGTTCTTCCTCTTTTTCTATCTCCTATCTTTAAGTTTGCTCTTGAAGAATATCCAAGCACCTTGGTTGTGTATTTTGTATATGTGTTATTTATTAACCTCTAACCAAAATACAAAAAAATATTTGTCTTTGTCTTTTCAAATTTGTCTTTTATAGGTACCAAGTCGAAGGCATCTTGTATCGATCCATAGAGGCTTGTGTCGAACTCATACAAAGCAATCAATTATGTATTGTGTCGAAAGGCAGCTTGTATTGATCCATAGAGGCTTGTGTCGAACTCATGTAAAGTTGATTGATTCTGTATTATATCGAAAGGCAGCTTGTATTGACCCATAAAGCTTGTGTCGAACTCATGCAAAATTGATGGATTTTGTATTGTGTCGAAGGGCATCTTGTATTGATCCATAGAGGCTTGTGTCGAACTCATGCAAAGTTGATTGATTCTGTATTGTGTCGAAAGGCAGCTTGTATTGACCCATAAAGCTTGTGTCGAACTCATGCAAGTTGATTTGATTCTGTATTGTAACGAAAGACAGCATGTATCGACCCATAAAGGTATGTATCGACTCATCCTGTTATGTATAACTAGCATGTGTCGACACATGCATGTTATGTATCGACTCATCCTGTTTGTATAACTAGCATGTGTCGACACATACGTGCTATGTGTCGACTCATGCAGATTGCTTGATTCTGTATTGTGTTGAGATAACAGAATGTGTCGATACATAGAAGCTTGCGTCGACTCATGCTGTGTTATACAACTAGGATGTGTCGATGCATACGACTCATGTGTCGACTCATAGTAGCAAAATACACGTGATTTTTTTAAAAAAGCCAACAATTTCAAAACTGTCATCTTTTTGGCTCTAATTTTTTCTGCATAATTTAAAAATTATATCATTAATTCAATTTTGGCTCCAAGAATCAATTACAAAATTACCACTAATCCCAATCCTAAAACTCTATAAATAGAGACCTCATTTCATTCAAATCACAAGCTTTTGTTAGCCAAACTCATCTTGCTAAAAAATCTCTCAATTCTCTCCATCTACGAAATTCACTCAAAGCTCCATTTTCAAAAAGTTAGTAAGATTTGCATTGAAGCTTACTAATCTTTGAGCTAAACCTTCATCCAAACACTTTTTTCTTCATCAATTCTCTACATCCAAGCTTTGGTAATTGATTCTTGTTGTTGAATTGAAGCAAATTCTGGAAGTTGTTTGATAATTCTCTAATTCTACCTTTGGTAAGTTGGATCACCATCTTTCACAATGTGATCTCTTGTGGATTTCTGGTTTTGATTCATTGAGCACTATTTTATGACTCCATTAGTTCTATTTTCTCATAATTTGATGGAATTTTCATGCTCAATTGGATACATAGATTGCTATTAACCGGTCTCAAAATAGGTGCGACTTCTACATAAGTCCACTTACGATTGCTTAACATAGAACTAAATTTTGTCCCGATTCGAATAAATGATCATTCGTGGCCCAAACTTAAGATTTCAAGCCCAAGTATGTTAATTTGATCTCTTTGATCCAATAACCTTGAGATTCATTGTGTGGAGGCTTTGGTTCTACCAATCCTCTAATGGATCTACAACACCTTTGGTCAACGCGGATCACTTAAACATTGTTGATCATTAAATGTTACTTTTTAGGATTCCAAAATGGATGATATACTTGACAAAAAGCAAATCCAACTTGTTGTGTGGAGGATTTGGTTCTACCAATCCTCTAATGAGTTCCAAATGCAAGTTTCAAGATGGTCATCCAACTAACCACTAATTTCTAACAATTGACTTTACTTTATGCTTTTATTTTTATGCTTTATGTACCATTTAATTTAAGCATTTACATTTCATGCCATTTTTTATTTTGCTCACATGAGCATTTATTCTTATGCCATTTTTATTTTGCTCACTTGAGCATTTACTTTTATGTCATTTTTATTTTGCTCACTTGAGCTTTTCTTTCCCTTTTAAAGACACCTAATAATCAACATGAACCATAAAAATCTTTAATGATACTTGGACTATTTGGTTACTATCCTTGGCATTATGGAGTATTGGACTTCTTGGACTTAGGATTAAAGACCTTGGCCTATCTTTGAGACTTTGTGACTTTATTTGATATTTTGTCTGGAGTTCTTGAGGTTTACCTCAAGACATTGGGTTGTTTTTTTGTTTTGTGTGCAGGTTATTGTGATTACATACTTTGTTTGTAATCTGGAATTCACCCGTATACAGCCGTTACTCTGCCCAATTTTCGCGAAGACTTAATACACTTGAAGTTTGGTTCTCTCAAAAGGTCTAGTATCTTTTC
Organism: Vicia faba; assembly: GCA_948472305.1. NCBI lineage: Eukaryota > Viridiplantae > Streptophyta > Magnoliopsida > Fabales > Fabaceae > Vicia > Vicia faba. The sequence goes on from OX451740.1 coordinate 322,532,826, forward strand.
TTTCTTGGTTTCAATCCGAAGAGTGGGAATTCTATATTTACTCATAATTTCAAGTATTTTCTTCTTCTTGGTTAGATGGTTCTTATCCCTAGCTTTTACCTTATGCTTTAGGATAGTCTCTTCATCTCCTCCCATCTTCTTTAATTTCAAAAATATTCTCCCTCCTTTTAAAAACTCTTCTTATTTCTAAACTTGAAACACTTTCATAATAAACTTGGACTTAGGTCCATGCATTTTCAAAATATTTTCATAAATAATTTTCAATTAATTTAATAATACCTTGACATTTTTGTGAGAAGACTAAAAGTCAATCAATCTCATTTCAAACCGTTTTTGCCACTTTGGCTTTTTATTCTAAAACTTTTCTTAAAAGATTAGACTCTTGTCGATCCTTGTAGTGATGCAAACAACTATACTTATACAATATGTAGTAAAGAGAGATATTTTCCACTTGAGTGTTGAGTGAGGCATTGTTGATTTTAAAATCCAAGCCATATCATCCACTTTGAGATGATGCAAATTCTCCTTTCTCATGATTGTGGGTAGTAAGTATGTTTTCCACACGGACAATGACGATGATGTCTTATCTCATAAAAATTAACCAACACACTTGTGTTTCAAATTTTTTAAAAGAGGAACTACGTGTACCCTGATCCCCTATTACACGAAAGGTGGTACGTAGGCACTAAAGGTTCGCAACCGCGGCAGGTGCAAAAATCATAAAAATATTTATTTTCTCACCTCCATCATCCATTTTATATACAACACATTTTCATAGCCAAAATATACAGATTTTTTCAAAGAGGTTCCTGCGGAGTACCGTAGATGTTTAGGGTGCTAATACCTTCCCTTTGCATAACCAACCCCCTTACCTTGAATCTTTCCCCCTTTTTTGGGTTATTCACTCTTTTCCCATTCCTTTGGAAACAATAAAGCGTGGTGGCGATTTTTATTTTGATTTGTATAAAGTCTAGCCAATCCAATGACTTAGTCTTGAACATTTCTACCACTACACAAACCCTATTTTGATAAATTTTTCATTTGAAGATTTATCTTGATGTAAAAGGTCTTGGAAAAAAGTGTCTTTTGTTGACCTTCTGAAAATGACCTGCAATGCATGAGCTTGTATCTTTCAAATGGTGCATTTATTGGACTTGAGGATAAAAGAGAAGTTGTAGGGAATTGGATTCTCTTCAAAATGAGCTTTTGTTTAGGAAAATTGGATGAAGTATGTGAAAGTTATGCCTGGTCAAAGTTTAGTTGACTTTTCCTATAGAAACCCTAATTTAGCAATTCTTTACTTTTGATAAATTAAGAGCACTCCTTGAGGAATCATGATAAACCCTTGATCAAATGACTAATATCACTTCAAAATGTTTATGTTGACAAAAAAATCTTGAAGTTTTACTGTATGTGGGCCACACTTGACTTTTGACTTAGTACTGTTGATTTTCAAACATTTGAGGAATTGACTGAGCAAACATGTAGTGTAAGGTATAAAATTTATCATGGACAATCTTGAAGACATATTAGGACTATGGAAAACATTTGAAACTTTGGAGCTCACACATCTTGGTGAAAAGTGAAACCTTAATTAGAGGTTCATTGCTTAGGAGGAGAATTTGTCTGATCAATTCTTGGTCAACCTTGATAAATTTAAGACCTCAATGAGAATGTCTTGAGTAAAATGGGAGGGAAAATTTTGGGGTATATCAGCTGCCCATGTTCAATCTTCTTAAACCTGAGGATTTAGATTGGCTTGTCTTCCTTTCGTAATTTGAAGGTGGAAGATGATTGAACACAAGAGTGCCCTGAAATTTGTACTCATATGAAGTTACATCGTTGGTTGATGATATCGAGAATGGGCTTACAAATGAAATTTGAAGAGGATGACTGAGAGTTGTTGGAGATGGGCTTAAAGATGCCATACAAAGTAGATGCTGACTTCATAAGAGATCTCTTTATGGGGATTCCTGTTCCTGTTGTTTGAGGAGGACTCCATTGAGGGATGTTGGTTTCTGTTTGGGAAATAGAGTCTAGGAGCTCTAGTTGTCCATTACTCTACTGGGGAATTATCTCTTGACTGGAGGGATGAAAGTTAGCTGTTATCTGGTCGAAATCCAGGCTTCACAGTAACTTGCTGAAGATAATAAAGTTGATTATTATCTGGTCGTATTCCAGGCTTTATAGCGACTTACAGGGGAATATGAAATTAACTATTATTTGGTCGATCTCCAGGCTTCCCAGTAATTTGCTTAAGATTAAATATTATCTGGCCATATCCAGACATCAATGAATTGAACTGTTATCTGGTCATACCCAGGCTTTAGTGACTTGAACTGTTATCTGGTCGGGTCCAAGCTTTAGTGATTTGAAGAAATTAAGCTTTTATTTGGTCGGGTCCAAGCTTTAACTTGAATTTGAGGTATACTTTCATCTGGTCGGGTCCAAGATTTATAGTAATTGACAGAGTTACATTGTTATCCAGCCGGGTTCCGGGATTCAACAATGATGTTGACTGCTATCTGGTCGGATTCTAGGCTTCGCAACATGGTAGATTATACTGTCGTCTGGTCGGGTCTAGGCTTCATAGTAATTAACAGAACAAACTGCTATCTGGTCGGTCTCCAGGTTTCACAGCAATTTTGACAGACTAAACTGATATCTCGTTGTATTCCAGGCTTCGTAGTAACTTATACTATTATTTGGTCGTGTCCAGGTTTAACAGTAACTTATATTGCTATTTGGTCGGGTCCAGGTTTCACAATATCTTGAATTGTAGATTGACTATTATCTGGTCGAATTCCGGGCTTCAGTAATGATGTTGACTGCTATCTAGTCGGATCCAGGCCTCATAGTGTTGTAAACTGCTATATGGTCGGCTTCCAGGCTTCACAATGTTGTAAACTGCAATCTGGTCAGATTCCAGACTTCACAGTGTTATAAACTCTTATCTGGTTGGATTCTAGGCTTCACAGTGAATTGTATTTGATGTTAACTGCTATCTGGTCGTATTCCAGGCTTCGCAATGACTGATGAGTTGTTGCTTCAGATAGTTGCCCTATCTTGTTTCAGGAATTAATCTGGAACTTGTTGAAAATTGATGATGATGTTTGTTTGTTGATCTTTCCTGAAAAGGTAAAGAATTAGTTGTATGAAATTTCATGATGCATGACGCACATTGTGTGATGATGTTCTCAAAATACATGAGATTATTCTGCATGCATGTTTGTAAAATGATGTATGAATGCAAGATATGAACTGATTCGTTCTTTGCAGCATCATTAAATTGAGGGAAAATAAGTGTCTAACTGTTGTTGGGGATGAGGAATATGATTCTTCATTATTTGTTGAAGTTGAATTGCTGGGAGATGTATTTCCATGGCTAAAGAAATAAAATCTACTGGGAAAGAAAACTCCATAAACTGTTTGGGGATTTTTATGAAGCCCTATTGGGGAACCCAAGAAGTTTATGAACCATATTGATGAATTCTTCAAGATGCTGGGGAGAGGATTAGAGACTCTTGCTCTACAGGGGATACTAGAACCCTTGACATTACTAGGTTGTATGCCGAGGATATGGCAGTAACATCGCAGGAGGACATCTCTGTTCTTTGTACCTGCAGGAGAAAGTATCTGCGGGGACTTGTCGCTGGCTTTTTAGACATTGTCCTATTTCTTAAAGCCATTAGTAACTGTCTTTCTGCTTTTTATATGGATATTTGTAGACAATAATCATATTCAAATGCATATGTTCAAAAATAGTCACTGGACGTTTTTGCAAAACAAAACAGAAAAATAAAATAAATAGTTTTAAACATTCAAAAGATGATTTTATATCAATTTGAAGAAGTTTTCCTATAACAGGCATTTTTATACAAGGAGATGTACATCCTAGTAGGAGAATGTTGTCGTAAGAATGAAAACTGTACGAAGTAGTATACAAAGAAATATAGCTATGTGAAATGATCCCATTTGGTTCCTATTCTGCTATTGCCTTTATATCTTTGAGCGTCTCATCACTTAGCTTCTTGGCCGAAGCTGACTGGATTGATTTGTACCATTTGAATTTAATAGTTGACAATGAAGGTCGATTGTAAGGTAATCCAACGGGACATAGTTGTACGCTTTAGAATCCCTAACTTTTTCCTGGACCTCCCTTTCGAGTTTTCAGCCCACTGGGATACCCTTTTTTTCCCAAGCCGCCTTTTCAGGTTTTCGACTTGCCAGGTGTACAAATATTTTCATATATATATATATATATATATATATATATATATATATATATATATATATATATATATATATATATATATATATATATATATATCCCTAACTTTTTCCCAAACCCTTTTGGTTCGCCGAGATGCCCTTATTTTTGCCTAGGCCAGTCAACCTAGCGAGTCTTTGTTCATGTGTAATATCTTTTAACTATGTCCGCGTTTACAGGGTGCAGAAGGTCGTCACTGATCCGCTGTCGCACACGGATCAAAAACGAGTATTTAGTAAAATGTAGTATAGCGACAATGGCTTGAGTCGTATCGCAAGAATTCTTGATTTTATTATTAACTAATAGAAATCGAATGGGGGGTTGGTTTTAGGATCGATTCATAACATGAAATAAGTGATTAAAATAAGTGATTATAAAAATAAGTCGATCTATTGTTTTCAGGTTCCTGCTAATCATTGTTTTTTACCTTATCAATTCCCTAAGCGGCTTTGATCTTTATTCGATTTCAATACCAATTGACAAGCACAATAGATATAAAATAGATTGAATTCCCATTCCGAATTAAGCAAACATATTAATTTAATCGTGAATTAAGTAAACACGATATAGAACGCGATTTAACGACTAAGCGACGTAAACAACGATTAAAGATCAGGAATACAATCATACGAATTTAATCAAGACATACCATGAAATAATAGATTAAGCAAATACAATTTCATAAAATAGAATTGAAATAGAAACGAAATTGAATTGATAAGTTAAAAACCTCAAAGCATCGGAACGCGATTACAGTAGATCAACTCTGGATGATTAGTTCTTCATTCAAGTGTACAAGTCAAAGTTTTTTTTCTGAATAATGAAAAGGTGAAAAAACAAATTACTGTAGCGGCTGCTAGGTATAGTAAGGACAAGTATTCGGTTCATAACCCAACTGGGTCGAAAACATAACCCAAGTCCAAAATAAATGACCCAAAACTTAAATATAAAATGCTGCAATTTCAACGAATTTTAATGCCCTGCTACATTCTGATTCAGCTCTTGGCTTCTGAATGAAAATTATATCTCTTTATCTTAGCTTTCCAACGACTGGTAGCACGCCTTATTCCGACTCTTGTAGCTCAAGTTATGAATTTATTCGTGCAGACTGCTAATGCTGAAAATAAAGTGCAAAATACAAATAAGAGTAGAAATAAACTAAAATAGAAAAACACTATAAAATACAAAAATAAGCTAAATAAACCATGGAAATGCATAAGTACAATCATGGAAGAATGTGCATCAAAATGCACTGATCAAATTCCCCCACACTTGAACTTTTGCACTCCGAGAAAAATAAAATCAAAAGAAACACAACAACATCATCATCTACTCACTCTAGGCTATAAACTCTTCTTCGATTAAGATTCCATCAATAGGTACTAATCTTGCACACTAAGGATATCGTAGAAACACTAATCTTGTCTCTTGAATATGAAAACCAATTCTAATCATATTATTATGCCAAAGCCTAACTTACTCATCCTCCTTTCTGCTCTTTTTTATTTAAACGCAATCACATTAAGCCTGTTATCTCAACACACTCATAGCAAGGCGACCGGTTAGTGACTCTGATCCATTTTGCACGGGGTTCTAGTACTTACGTGGCATAACCCTTTGCTTACTCGGTTGTAATTGTGGGGGATCAGACCGTAATCCGCCCTACCAAGTTTAGCACCAAAAACCGCTGAACCAACTAACAACGAGTCTTATTATCAACTTTTTTTTGTAGGTTCTATGACCGTTGGGTTAAATGACTGGGTGAGGGTCACCAAACTTAGAAGGCGCATTCCTTTGTATTTCCTTTTTTTTCAAATAAAACTTGAATCACTCACTTATTTTCATCGGCTTCCCTGCGTAGAGTGCGTGTGAGATGGTGCTGACTGCTGAAATAAACTACTCAAGAGCTATTAAAAGATGAGAATTCAAGGCTACGTCATAATAAAAATTCAAATTAACTTCCATATGCATGAGACTTACAGTGTTAAGACGATACCGATCTTGTGAACTTTTCTCAAGTCTCCATAACTAACCTCATATTAATCTATAACCCAAAACTTTCAAAAAAAAATGCATATATATTTTTTTATAATTGAAAATAAAACAACGAACAAAATCAAAGAAAATAAAACAAATAAATAATTCTCTCCCCCACACTTAAAACACACATTTTCCTCATTGAAAGAAACAAGCATAAAATAAGAGAGAGGAGAGAGAGAGAAAAGAATACACCCGAGAATTCAAGGCGGATTGATGATTGCATAAGTAGCCTTTCCTAACGAGAGCACTTTTATAGTTTCTTCTTCCAACGTGGGACTCTCATGGAATAGCTTGAGGCGGTGTCCTTTGACTTTGCAATTTTTATCAGTACCTTCACTTTTTATTCCTGGATCAAAGAATGTTCTTCTAAAAGTAAAAGTGTCAAATGGGCACGTGAACGTGATCTCATATTTCACAATATCAAAGATCAAAAGGTTACAGGGCCGCCTCACTGCTTTTGCTACATCTTTAAGTGAGATCCTATGCATGCACATGGACGGACTAATATCATAAATATCATCTAAGGTCCATCCAATTCCTTTCTTATGCTTCTTAAAAACTTGCAAAAATTTACTTTCTTGATCAAAATAAAGTTTAGAAGAAATTATAACCGGGAGTTTTTCATTCATCTCTAGATAAGCATAATTAAGATTTTCAGGAATTAGTTTCATCTCTCGGAAAGGTGGTTGTTTAATGTATGGTTTGTTTCGGGTATTCGGAGTATCGAGAGCTTCTTCCACATGAACAACTTCATTTGCAACCTCATCTGTAGTAAGAATATCAACTTGCAAGGCGACCTCAATTTTAGCACAAATAGAGCAAATTTTAATATCAGTACAAACATCACAAGAGTAAACATCATCAAAATCAGATAATGATGGAAAATCAGCTGCAAATAAATCAGTACAAGCATCATCAATAGTCTCAGAAAGCAACTCTATTGGAAAAACATAATTCTCTTCCAAGGGTTGTTGGTTAGATCCTTGAGCTTGTTGCATGATATTCATCAAAGAGGCAAGTTGTTTAATTTGTGTTTGCAAAGTCTGGAGAGTAGAATCTATTTGTTGTTCATACTGGATATTATTTGCAGCCATTTGTTTGACAATGTCCTCTAGCGAAGGTTCAGATGGTTATGAGCACACAACCAGGAATTCCTTCAGATGCTTATGTGGATCCTCACCTGTAAGACTATTAAGCTTTGACAACAAGTGTATTAAATCATATTTCAATTCAAAAGGTGTATCAGCTGCAGGATAGTCAATACATAAACCATTATAGCTCACATCAAGGCCAACCAACTGCCTCAAAGTTCTTTGTTCATCCATATTATCAATAAACACAAAAATATCAACTATGTCCCAAACAGGAAAAAACAAATAGAAATAAAGAAAAAGATTAAAATAAATTCAAAAAAATTCAAAAATACAAAATTTAATCTAATGAAGCAAAATAAGAATTTTGAGATTTTTTTTGGATTTTTTCGACACTATGAAAACAGTAAAAAATTATTTAAAAATAGAAAAAAGACGAATTTTTGATTTTGATGGTCAAATACCTTTAGGATTTTATTCTAAAAGACTAATGTTCGTCGATTGTTTGCTGAATTTGTGGAAAAAATTCGGAGCAAATCGAAACAGTAACTTCTAAACTTACCTGACAGGTTGAAAAATTATACTGCAACCGGAATTGCAATCTTGAAAATCAACAAACACAACAAAACAACAAAAAAAACCAAGAAAAAAATAACAAGAACACTAAACCTATGACTATAATATCAGTTATTAAAAACAAGAATCCCCGGCAACAGCGCCAATTTGATCCGCTGTTGCACATGGATCAAAAACGAGTATTTTGTAAAATGCAGTATAGCGACAATGGCTCGAGTCGTATCGCAAGGATTCTTGATTTTATTATTAACTAATAGAAATCGAATGGGGGGTTGGTTTTAGGATCGACTCATAACACGAAATAAGTGATTAAAATAAGTGATTATAAAAATAAGTCGATCTACTGTTTTCAGGTTCCTGCTAATCATTGGTTTTTACCTTATCAATTCCCTAAGCGGCTTCGACCTCTATTCGATTTCAATACCAATTGACAAGCGTAATAGATATAAAATAGATTGAATTCTCATTCCGAATTAAGAAAACGGATTAATATAATCGTGAATTAAGCAAACACGATATAGAACGCGATTTAACGACTAAGCAACGTAAACAACGGTTAATGATTAGGAATACAATCATACGAATTTAATTAAGACATTCCATGAAATAATAGATTAAGAAAATACAATTTCATAAAATATAATTGAAAGAGAAACGAAATTGAATTGATAAATTAAAAACCTCAAAGCATCGGAACGCGATTACAGTAGATCAACTCTGGATGATTAGTTCTTCATTCAAGCGTACAAGTCAAAGTTTTTTTTCTGAATAATGAAAAGGTGAAAAACAAATTACTGTAGCGGCTGTTAGGTATAGCAAGGACAAGGATTAGGTTCATAACCCAATTGGGTCGAAAACATAACCCAGGCCCAAAACTTAAATATAAAATGCTGCAACTTCAACAAATTTTAAGGCCCTGCTACATTCCGATTCATCTCTTGACTTCTCAATGAAAATCATATCTCTTTCTCTTAGCTTTCTAACGACTGGTAGCACGCCTCATTCCGACTCCTGTAGCTCAAGTTATGTATTTATTCGTGCAGACTGCTAATGCTAAAAATAAAGTGCGAAAATCAAATAAGAGTAGAAATAAACTAAAATATAAAAATATTATAAAATACAAAAATAAGCTAAACAAACCATGTAAATGCATAAGTACAATCATGTAAGAATGTGCATCAAAATGCACTGATCAGTCACCTTCCATAGTGGTTAAGACCATGACTCCACCAGAAAATATGTTCTTGATCCAAAATGGTCCTTCATACGTAGGAGTCCACTTGCCCCTGGGATCACCTTGTGGTAGGATGATGCACTTGATTACTAGGTGACCAACCTAATATACCTGATGTCTGATCTTCTTGTTAAAATCTTTGATCATACATTTCTGGTACATTTGACCATGACAAACAGTCGCGAGCCTCTTCTCGTCAATCAGGTTCAATTGGTCAAGTCGAGTCTGAACCCATTCATCTTCCTTCAAACATGCATCCTTCATGATTCTCAAGGAAGGGATCTGGACTTCGATGGGTAGGATATCTTCCATACCGTATACCAGAGAGAAAGGAGTTTCCCCTATCGACATGCATGCTGAGGTACGATAACCATGAAGAGAAAACGGTAACATTTCGTGCTAGTCTTTGTATGTCATTGTCATCTTCTGTATCATCTTCTTAATGTTCTTATTGGCAGCCTCTATAGTGCCATTCATCTTCGGTTGATAAAGAGAAGAGTTATGATGTTGAATCTTGAATTGGATGCAAAGCTCGGTGATCATAGTATTATTGAGATTGGCACCATTATCTGTAATGATTCTCTCTAGAATACCATAACGACAAATAAGGTTATGCTTGATAAACTGTGCCACGACATTCTTGGTAACGGAAGCGAATGAGGCTTCCTCGACCCACTTTGTGAAATAATCAATGGCAACAAGGATGAAATGGTGCCCATTGGAACCGGTAGGTCTAATATCTACAATCATATCAATGTCCCACATTGTGAATGGCTAGGGAGCAGTCAAGATGTTCAAGGGAACCAGAGGCACATGTACTTTATATGCATAGATCTAGAATTTGTGACAAGTTCGGGAATGTTGATAACAGTCTTATTCCAAAGTGGACCAGTAGTATCCTTCCCTCATAATCTTCTTAGCCATTGTGTTCCCACTACAAATGGTTCCAAAGGTACCTTCGTGTATGTCCTCTATGATCTTCTCCGCTTCACTCTTATCCACACACTGAAGCAAAGTAGAATCGTAGTTGTGCTTGTAGAGGATTCTGTTACTGAGGAAGAACTTGGCAGAGAACCTTCTTAGGAACTTATTATCATTGACTAAAGCTTCTTCAAGATACTCTTGGTCCTCGAAGTATCTTTTCACTTCGTGGAACCAAGTTTTGTCCACTAATTCTTCAGTACCAATCTCATAATAGTATGTCGGTTCGTCCAATATCTCAATAGTGCTCTGAGGAGCTTCATCATCCCACCTGACCTTGAACATGGATGACATAGTAGCTAGCGCGTATGCTAATTGATTTTCCTCTCTTGGAAAATGCTCAAAGTTAACTTCTTTAAAGTGTGGAATCAGTGTCAACACATGCTCCCAGTAAGGGATGAGATTAGGGTGCTTCATCTCCCAATCTTCTTTGATTTGACTGACTATTAGGTATGAATCTCCAAATATATTCAAGAATTTGATTCTCAAGTCAATAGCAGCTTTGAGACCCATAATGCATGCCTCATATTCAGCCATATTGTTGGTACAGTTGAAACATAACCGAGCGGTGAAGGGAGTATGACAGCCTTCTGGAGATATGATCACAACATTGATGCCATTACAAAGTGCATTGGAAGCTCCGTCAAAAACCATAGTCCATCGGGATCCTTTTTCAGGTCCTTCATCCATTTCAAGTTCTTCACAATCAGTCACTGACATGATGTTCTCGTCCGGGAACTAAAAATTCATGGAATGGTAGACATCACAGCCTGATGAGCCAAATGATCAGCTAATATACTTCCCTTGATTGATTTCTGGGTTGTATACTGAATATCATATTCGGTCAGGACCATCTTCCATCTTGCTATTCTTCTAGAGAGAGCGGGCTTCTCAAAGATGTATTTGATAAGACCCATTTTAGATATCAACAAAGTAGTGTGAGTCAACATATACTGTCTCAGTCGGCGAGAAGCCCATGCCAAAGCGCAACAAGTTTTCTCGAGTAGTGAGTATCTTGTTTCATAGTCGGTAAACTTATTGCTAAGGTAGTATATTGCATGCTTTTTTCGACCAGACTCGTCATGCTGTCCCAGCACACACCCCATTGTGCCTCGGGTAAAACACAAGGCATTGAAGTTTAAATATTACATATCCCAAAAACAAAAAGACAATTACTGCTGGATAAAAGTAATGGGAATAAAATCCTTGGCCTCCTAATTGCAGTGTCCACCGTTGATAGTTGGGAAGATCCATTTGTCCATGTTGCAGTCCCTGTCATTGTCCTCCAAAGCATTAATTCCATGGTTGCTGATGCATAATGGTGGTCCTCCGACGCGAGCGCGAAAAATAGATTTTTGGGCTCCTTCTTCAACTACTGCTTTGGTGTCCTTCAGAGAAGCCATCTTCAATGGAGGTCTAGTAATTTTTGGAACATTGGTAGCAGTCTTAGTTGCAGAAATTGTCTGAGGAACCTCTTCAAAATTTTGGTAGGGGGTCTCAATGAACTCGCTGTCCATCCCAACATACTTGAAAGAGTTCAGGTGGCTCACCATATATTTTTCCTCTCCATGGACTGTAACAATCTTTCCATTAACCGAATACTTCACCATTTGATGCAAAGTAAGACGGGCGGATGTCCATCATTTAAGTAGAATCAAAGGTCTGAGAACCAACTTTAAAATGAATTTCTACCGCCCCGTGCACCATTCTTTTAGAACCATCAAAAGCCCTCACCATAATATTATTGGGCTTTAGTGTGAGTCCTTCGCAATCCAATTTGTCCAAAGCATTCTTGGGTAAGACATTCAATGATTAACTTGTATCCACTAGAACATGAGCTAGGGTAGTTCCCCTGCACTCAATAGAGACATGTAGGGAATCATTATGCTTTCTTCCTTTGGACGTCAAATCAATATCTGAGAAACCAAGTCCATTGTCAATTGTCAAACTAGCAACGCAGTTCTCGAATTGGTCGGCAGAAGTCTCTTGAGGCACATGAGAAGACTTCAGGAACTTCACCAAAGCCTTATCATGGGCTTCAGAGCATAACAATAAGGCCATCATTGAAATTTTTGATGGGGTCTGCCCTAATTGTTCCACAATATTATAGTCACTTTTTCATATGATTTTCAGTATCTCTTTTTCAGAAGCTTATGGAATGGCTTCTTTATGTGCCTCCGTCCAGGCATGCTCAACTAGTACCTCTTTGCCTCGAGTCTCAACTCACTCAGTAGCATGGATAACAACATGAATGACAGTAAGGGTAGCAACAAGAGTAACAGGAGTAGTAACAGGAACATTAGCAGGAATAACCAAAGGTGCGGTAATAGTCTTTCGAGATATCTCAGGAGAGAAGATCCTTCTGCTTCTGGTAATTTTACTGGTCCCAACAATGTTTTCGATGTTAGGATCAGTATCTCCAGCAACCTCATCTTTGATAGCTAATAGGTCTTGCTTGACGCCATGCTAGTAGACGTCATCTCTATACTTCCAAGGAATAACCTTATTGGAGGAATATGGTATCGGCCCAAGAAAATTGATAATTAAAGGAGCAACCTTAGGAGTGGATGTAATCCTGACGGGTCTTTTGGAGGAGACCCTGGGAGGATTGTCGGAAATGGTAATTATTGATATATCTTTGCACAAACTTCTTGTAGAGGGAGTCTTCTCAAATAGAATTTCTTTATTGTTCATCAGGCGCTGGACACCTATCTTTAACAATAAGAAACCATTGGATAGAGACGCACACAAGTGGCAACAATCACCACATCCCATAAATGATTTGGCTCACAAAAGATTCTTCTTAACAATCGTAAGAGGAGTAATTAGTTCATCAATAAAAGAAACAAATGGGTCATCATCAACAACATTAAAACCCTGGCCATGCTTAGGCATTGGTGCTGTTATCACATTGGGGGTTTCTGGAAGGACAAATTCGATCTCCTTTGCCTCAATGAGATTTCACACTTTGTTTTTCAGAGCCCAACAATCATTCGTATCATGCCCCAGATTGTTGGAGTGGAAGGCACATCGAGCATTTAGATTGTAACGGGGAGATGCATTATTTGGATTTTTAGGAGCCTCCCTCAGAGTGACTAGATTGGACTTCAACAAGTGTGGAAAAACCTGAGATAAGGACATGTTGAGCCGGGTGAACTGTCTTCTGGGCGCATCTTGTCTGTTTTGATTGTTTTATTGTTGATTTGGCACAAGGTTGGGGATCATTACAGCTCCTACTGTTGAACGACATTCAACTTTTCTTTGATTCCTATGACTGTAGGAAACACTTACTTCCTTCTTCCCATAGAATGGTTTCTTCATTGTACATGAAGACATATCTCTCTGAATCTTACCGCTCTTGATACCAGGTTCTTCTCGTTCACCAGTCAATATCAACTCAGTAAATCTGGCTGAAGAGCTTCCAGTCAAGTGGTTGAAAAATGGAGTAGACAGAGTACCCAAAAACATACCTACTAGCTCTCTATCAGACAGAGGAGGTTGGACTCTTCCTGCAAGATCTCTCCACTTTTGGGCGTAATCTTTGAAGCCCTCGCTAGAACCCATAGACATGCTTTGAAGTTGAGTACATGTTGGAGCGAGGTCAGCATTGTATTGGTACTTCTTATAGAAATCAGCAGCCATATCCTCATAATTGCAGATGTTGGTTCCCTGCAGCTGATAGAACCATTCCAACTGAGTCCCTGATAAGCTCTCCTAGATGAAATGCACCACAAATTCCTATCAGCTGTGTGATGTTGGATCTTTCTGACATAAGACCTCAGATGCAGCTTAGACATGAAATCCCGTCATATTTAGCAAACACGGTGTTGTACCCCAAAATTTGCCCTCTCATTTCTCAAGAATTCTCTCACAAGGTCTTCTATGATGTCAAGTTTGCAGTACTGACACATCAATTTAGGCTTGGAATTGGCACAAGGGCAAATTGGTCATTTGCACACTGAAAAGTCAAAACTTTTACTTTTGATCAAAATCAAGTTTCAAGAATCATATTTCATCAAGACATGTTGGAATGTGAAGTTTGTTTTATCAAGAAAATCAAAAGTCAAAGTTACTTTGGATAAGTCAAATTCTAAATACTTAGAAATTTTTCTAAGTGTTTAAGAAATATGATAAGTTCAGAACATCTGGCCAGATTTTCACCATGATGCAAGTTGATTCTGGAAGAACTTCTAACACAAGAGTTATAAATCTCAAGGAGATCTAAAACATTTCAGAACATAACTTCTCCTAGAAATTCTGGGATTTCAAGTTATAAATCTTCAAAGACATACGTCCATGGAACTGAAACACTCAGCAAATTCTGGACATTTCCAAGAAAGATATTGGGTTAGAACTTCTGGGCCAATTTTCATGAAGGTTCAATCATAATTTGCAAGAGTAGTTCAAAGGAGGTCTATAAAGCGTGTTACAAGTTTTCTGGAAAGTCCGAGAACTCCTTCAGAACATGTTGGAGCAGGGAGATTCAAAGATCAGAAGTTGGATGTTCGTTCTAAGCTACTCTGATGCTGAACTTCTGACACAAAATTAAGCTATGATACATAATCTCATTTTGCAGGTTTTCTGTTTGATAAATCTCATCATCATTTAATGCTCACATCCACTTTTGAGTCTTTATCCAAAGGATTTTCCAACGTGTGGCATAGAAGTACCATTGTTGTCCTTGGAAAGTAAACTTTTGTACAAAGTTCATGTTGGGCCCATACTTTTCTCTTGCTTCTGAGGGTACTTTTCCTTAATTCATGCTTACAAATCCAGCTTAGGCACGGCTAAAGCTGTTAACCACCTTACTTTGTGCCTTGATCCATACTTTGTTTACAGTTGCTTCAAGAACAAGTCAGTGCCTAGTGTATGATGGTTGTACGTTTGACTTCTCCAAGCTACTAAATCCTTGCCTATAAATTTAACTTCATTTTCAACTGTAAATGGAGGGGAGAATTAAAAAATTAGCCTTGAAACCTTGCTGAAATTACAAAGAACTGGAAACTAAAAGCATAAAAACAAAAACCTTTTAAGCTTCTGTTTCATTTCACGCCCAAACTCTAATTTTCTTGCACATGTCTTGGTCAAATTAGAAACAATCCCAACTTCTGTTTACCACTGCAATTTCATCTCCACTAACTTCCATTTCAAAAATCAGAACTTTGATTCTTGTTTATTCCAGAATTTTCCAGCCATTTCCTTAGCTCAAGTTAAAGATTGTTTCAGCCTTCTGAGCACGTGAGAAATCTTATCAGAATATCACAGTAGCCTGAACCAGACTCTAATTCAGAACAATCTCCAAAAGAAAGGTAAGTTTCTTATGACTTGTATCTCATTGCTTAGGCATTTCTAGGCTTGCATTTTCAAAGGTACAATGTAGATATCATGGCTCTGATTCTGTACATACTTAGATTTCATGTATTTTTGCCTACGTAGATAGAATCTCAGTTCAGAATTTCCTAAGGAAATTAGGAATAGAAGATACATGCCTGTTTCTGATTTATAGTCTTGATATTTTTTGTTCTTCTGAAACCATGATGGAAACCTGCCATAATTGTTATGTTTGCGTTTTCTATTCTGTTGAGAAATGACTAAGTTGCAGATGTTCTGATTAGCATGGAGAAAGAGGTGAAGCTCATCATCAGAACTTACTTTATGTTATATGTTCATGCTTTTGCTTCTAATACCGGATGTACAGCCACCTCAGTGGTAGAAAGTGTGTGTATAAGACATTAGTACTAAGGGTCCTGGGTTCTAGTCCCAGAAGCATCTTTTTTTTAGGTTTATTTTTCACCCATTTATCTCGCAAAAAATATTCCTAAATCAGAACTTCTAAACAACCTTACCCAACAGCATTTCCATCTCACTCTCTCAAATGGCCAGAACTTCTGACTTGTCAGTGATATAGGAACTTCTAGGTTCCCAACTACACTATAGCTTCTGAACCCCTTTAATAATCAGAACTTCTAGACCTTCCTGTATTCCCAGTAACCTCATAACTTGGTGTACCCAGGCCTAGAACTTCTGACCTTCTGCTTTCCCACTAACATTTTCTCTCTTGCAATGTATCAGAGTCAGAACTTTTGTTCCTCCTCGTTGCAGCAATGTGCTTATTCTGACTTCATTTTGTTGTTTAGCTTATTTTTTTCTTTTAATAACCAAAAACACCAAAAACATTTCATATTCACATGTTTTATTTTATTTCTTTTAGAATAAAAAAGATCAAAATATTTTTCTTAAGTAAATTTAATTTCTCAACAAAAAAAAAACAAGTCCATTTCAATATTCAATATGGTTGTAATAGTTAATTAGATTTAATTTTCTTGTAAAAATCCCCATTTGTAAATTTGTACACCCCTTCCCCTATTGATGTAATAAATTAGTATTTTTACTTTTCCGCAATTTAATGCTTTATATATAAAGGCTAATGATTAGGGTTTGTATGGAAAGGTGAAACCAATGCTTAGAAAACCCTAATGCAAGACAAATCAAGCATGAAAAAGATACATTTGCACACTTTGCACCTCTAGGGTTAACTCCACTTGTTTCCTGGAGAAATAAAATGGTCATGATATGCATGTAAGACGTCTTAGTAAAAAACAAACAAAACACAAGATCATAGTCCCTCGATGACGCTATGAATGTTGCCTTACGGATGATCTTAGTCCCTTAAAGAAAATGCTAAGATATCTTACAACATTGCTATTCATGACTATACGATGACCCTTGCCCGTCCCTTTTACATCCAAAGATAGGGTTTCTTACCAAATCAATGGTAAGATAACAATGTCAAATAAAAGAGGAAATAAACATGAAATACTTTTGAGTAAGTAGATTGTTCCTAGTTACTTGCTCCATTTCAAAATAAAAACATCCTTGCTATTTTCAAAACAAACACGAACACTTTCGAAACATTTTCCAAACTTGAAACATTTTCAAAAGCTCAACACTTTGTATACATTCTTACGAACGAGAATCACTACAAAGTTTGCCTAAACAATGGCATCTTTACAAAATGCTTTCAAAAAAACCACTCAAAACACATTTTTCAAACAAAAGCAAGTGATCTAGCTAGTAACTAAGAGCCCATGGAAAACCATGGATGAAAAGGGTGCTAATACCTTCCCTTTTCATAATCTACCCCCCGAACTCAAGAAATAATCTCAATGGTTTTTCCTGTGCTTTTTCACCTTTCCTTTTGGATAAAAGAAAAGTTGGTGGCGACTCTTGCTAACCACAACATTTGCAATCAAACGCAAAACTCTCAAGTCAGTTCTCCCACCGTACCACATAAATGGTGACTCTGCTGGGGGAAATTTTATAAGTAGGGTTACCTTAGGACTAGATCACATTTATTTGCCTTCATTGTTTGACTTGTATGCTTTACATTTTGGTTCTTTGTTTGGGTTTGAATCCTCTACCCGTATTTTGGATACCTTATAGGTAAGTAGCAATACATTATGGAAACTATATGGGGTATACCGACATGGTCTAAGCAATAGCTATGTTCGTGTGACATATTTGTGGATACCAGTAGCCCTTGAGTTAATCAAGGAGAATACGGGGCCGCTGAGTGATGTCATGAAGCACTAATGAACTTTTAGAACCTTTACTTGACCAACTTGGCCTTTAGGACGTAGTGAGATGACCGACTTTGGTGCAGTCCGAAGTTGGTAGATACTCGATACTACACTCATTGAGGTTTGGTTTCTTGGGATATTTCGGTCGCCATTAAAGAGGCTTGTGCTGAAACAATGATCAAGGAAACAAATCAGTGATATTGAACTCCTTAAAACCCAATTTCTATTACTAGGACAGGTTTGAGCCAACTAAACTTCAAGAGGGTACTTACCTATGAGACTCCATGCAAGCATAAACCTAAGGACTTGTTTTCTTTGTTTGTATATACATACTTGTGCATAACATCATGGACATCATAACATCATATTCATTCACTAACCATTTCAAGGATTTTGGGATTCATCTTTGTTCTTGTTTTGTAGGACATGGATTCTCTTCGCAGGAAAACTATTCAAGTTAACCTTGTAAGGATCCCTCCACAACTTTAGGAGCTAGCTTCAAGGATTCCTGAAAATTCGCCATTCACCAAGAGACATGGTCACCTACTCAACTTGGTCACCTCCAACATAGATGAGGACATGATGAAGGTTCTCTTTCAGTTCTTTGATCCTTTACACCATTACTTCACATTTCCCGACTATCAACTTGTGCCTACTTTGGAAGAATTCTCCTGACTCTTGAGAATTCCCATTTTCAATTGACTACCTTTCAACAGTATGGAAAGAGACCCAAAGCCAGAAGAGATTGCTTAAGCTCTGCGCTTGCACTCATCTGATGTCACAACTCATTGGGAAACAAGGAGTGGTGTCAAAGGTTTCCTAGCAAAGTTCTTGTTTGAGAAATCCCAAAACTATTGCAATTCTTTGGACCTGCAAGCTTTTGAGGAAATTGGGGCTCTCCTCATCTATGGGATGGTTTTTTTCCAAATCCTGACCAACTTATAGATGTGAACACCATCAAAATCTTCATATCCCGCAACCCGATGCCTACATTGCTAGGAGACATCCTACACTCTTTTCACACTCGCACAATGAGGAAAAGAGGTGTCCTTATGTGTTGCACTCCTCTCTTGGCAAGATGGTTTATTTCGCATCTTCCCCAATCTGTACTAAAGAATGAGCAAGGTTCAAGGTGGTCACAAAGGTTGATGACACTCAAACATCCAGACATTCATTGGTGCTCCCGATCCATAGAGAATGTTACTATTATTGACCGTTGTGGAGAATTCCATAATGTCCCTTTACTTGGCATTAGGGTAGGTATCACCTACAACCGTTGCTTAGCCTTAAGGCAGTTTGGTTACGCCCGAAGGGATGGCCCGCACGAGATGCTGATTCAAGGTTTGGTATTTGACTACGACAATGACGATCAAGGTCTTCGTCAGAGATTTATCTGAGCTTAGAGGATGTTTAACAAGGTAGATAGCAAGACTTTGGGGCATACAAATTCCATCCCTCTTGAGCCTTACCTCAAATGGGTATGAACTCGTGCTCAGAGTCTTATGATGTCTTATCCTTCCATTCTCCCGGTAATCGTTGAGCCTTTTATGGAAGGAGATGTTCCATACACTATCCTACATCCTGACATGCCCACCTCTCTTGAAGACCTATAAAGATATTGGATACAACTCAAGGGGGATCGAGATACTTTCGAAGCCCAATTCTACGCAATCCAGAAGAAGGTTTTGTAACTCACTAGGCTACTTCATGAGGAGCAGACTCTGAATGCTTACATTGCACCAAAGAGGATGTGTACTACCTTTCTATCTTAGAGTTGTTGTATCATTTTTCCCAAGAAGGCATTGATGTACTCAAGTTTAATCTATTAATATAACATGTGCTTCCTTTTTGTCTAAAACAAATTTGAATCTTAAGATCCTTGAAATCAGTGCATATGCATTTATCATTCATCATAACATAAGCAGGTTTCTTGCAACAAGTCTCCTCATCTCTCTAATGTTTATTTCAGTAAGATGGATCTTGAGAAAACGGTGAAGGACCTCCAAGCTCAGAATGCACATTTTCAACAATTGTTCTTGACCCTAGCCAAAGGACAAGAAGAGTTGAAGACTTTGCTGGCTAAGGAGAAGAAAAAGAAGACGAAGAAGATAACCGGAATTCTGAACATGGGAAGAAGATTCCAAGGGAAAACAAGAAGGGCCTTAGACTTTGCTACGACATCTGGTGAGAAAGAAAATCAAGATGGGAAGGGAAAAGAAATAGTTGTCCAGTCTAATTCAGAAGTGGAAGAGGAAGAAGAAGACTACTCTGAAGAACAATACCCTCCAGCTGGCTACAAGTATAAGCATCTAGAAGACCGGTTGAATGCAATAGAAATCCAAAAAGTTCTTGCTTGGACTTTGAGGAATTGGGTTTAGTGTCGGGGATTGTCATTCCTCCAAAATTCAAAGCACCTGTGTTCGCCAAATATGACGGAGTTCATGCCCTAAAATGCATATCTGATCCTATGCGAGGAAAATCCAGCCCCATACCGCTGACAAAGACTTATGGGTACACTTCTTCTAAGACAACCTTTCTGGAACTCAACTTGATTGGTTTTACCAGTTAGAAAGAGCCAATGTTCATAACTGGGAAGATCTTGCTGTAGCCTTTTACAAATAATACCAATACAATGCTGATCTTGCGCCTACCCATACTCAACTCCAGAGTATGGACATGATTTCTAATGAAGGTTTTAAAGACTATGCGCAAAAATGGAGAGACTTGGCTGGAAGAGTTCAACCTCCTCTATTTGAAAGAGAATTAGTAGACATATTTTTGGGCACCTTGTCTGGTCCTTTCTTCAATCACCTAATTGGGAGTTCATCGGAGGGTTTTACTGAACTGATATTGACCAAAGAAAGGGTAGAAGCCGGGATAAAAAGTGGAAAGATTCAAAAAGATGCATCCTCTGCTGCTGTAAGGAAGCCATTTATCGGAAAGAAAGAAGTGGTTGTTGTTTATCCTCAGAGAAATCAAGATAGGGCCGAACGCCTTCCAATGGTGGGGGCTGTTATGATTCCTAAACCTGCGCCTGATCAGCAAAGAAACAACCAACCAAGGATAGAAAGACCGGTTAGACAATTCACCAGAATTAACATGACCCTATCTCAAGTATTGCCACATCTGTTAAGATCCAATCTAGTGACCTTGAAAGAAGCTCCGAAGAACCCTAACACAACATCTCCTCACTATCATCCTAATGTCCGTTGTGCATACCACTCTGAGAGTCCCGACCACGACACTAACAATTGTTGGGCTTTAAAGAACAAAGTACAAGACCTCCTTGAAGCCAAAGAGATTGAATTCCATGCGCCGGAAAAGCCCAATGTCATTTCTTCCCCTATACCCAAACACGACCATAATGCCCACGCCATAAAGGAAGATATGTTTGTTACTTCAGTTGATGAACTTATGACCCCACTCCTGACTATCAAAAAGAACTTATTGAATGTCAGTGTTTTCTCGGGCTGTGATGAAAACTGTCATTCCTGTTTGACTTCACCAACCAGCTGTCCTTTATTGAAAGCAGGCGTTCAATGCCTAATATATAACAAGGAAATTTTGTTCGAAAAGAATTTTGTTTCACCCGGGTCCCATTATGACCATTTCCGAAAATTCTTCCAGGGTCTCCACCAAAAGAATCGTTATAATTAAATCAATTCCAAAAGTAGCTCCTTTTATAATTACAATGCCTGGACCAGTCCCATATTTGTCATACAAAATCGTACCATGGAATTATGGAGGGGATGTCTACTACCACGGTATCAAGCAAGATTGGCCAGCTGCCGAAGATTCAAGTTCCGAGAAAGATAGCTCCGATATCAGTAACATTGTCAGGACTAGAAAGATTACCAGAAGCGGAAGGATATTCTCTACAGAAATTGCTCCCCCAAAAGTAGTTTCTGGACCCGAAATCATTCCTGTAGTTGTTACTCCTCCAAAGGTTATTCCTAGTCCTATAATCATCTCTGCCAATACTCCTACTGACAAAGCTGATACCACCCCTGTTATCACTCCTACTGACATTCCTACTGCCGAGTCAACTGAGACACGAGGTAAAAGTATTCTGATTGAGCCTGTCCGGACGAAGGCGCAATTATTGGCTATCCCTGAGACCTCCCGGAAAGAGATGGAGGAAATTCTAAAAATCATAAAAAGAAGCGACTACGATGTAGTTGAACAACTGGGGCAAACTCCATCCAAAATTTCCATGTTGGCTTTACTACTATGTTCTGAGGCGCATGCAAAAGCCTTGTTAAAATTCCTGAAAACTGCCAATGTACCCCAAGAAACATCTGCCGATCAGTTCCAAGACTGTGTAGCGAGCTTGATTGCAGATAATGGTCTAGGTTTTTCGAATGCTGATTTAACGCCAAGAGGAAGAAAGCATAATGAGTCATTGCATGTCTCGGTTGAATGTAGGGCCACAACCTTGGCTCATGTTTTGGTGGACATTGGCTCATCTCTGAATGTATTGCCTAAAAAAGCTCTTGATAGGCTTGACTGTGAGGGATTGACATTGAAGCCAAGAAACATAGTAGTGAGGGCCTTTGACGGCTCAAAAAGGATGGTGCATGGGGAAGTGGATATCCCCATAAAGGTTGGAACCTAAACATTTGATTCAACTTTTTATGTAATGGATATCCGCCCTTCATATTCCTGCTTGCTAGGCAGACCGTGGATTCACAATGTTGGTGTTGTCACTTCTACATTGCATCAAATGCTGAAGTATTCGATTCAAGGGAAGATTATCACCGTTCATGGAGAAGAAGAGTATATGATCAGCCATCTCAATTCCTTCAGATATGTGGAGTTAGATGGTGAATTTATTGAAACTCCATTCCAACACTTTGAGGAAGTCCCGCAAGATATGTCAATAACCAGGGATGTTCCCAAGATCACAAGGCCTCCACTCAGAATGTCATATTTGAAGGATGCAAAGGCAGTAATAGAAGAAGGTGGGTGCACTATCTGGGGACAACTCCCAGATATCCCATACAAATCTGACAAGTTTGGCCTGGGTTTCACTTCAAGTGCTCAGAAGGTTGTAGGTCGCGCTCGTGCTGGAGGACCGCTCTTGAAGATCAGAAAACGTGAAGTCAACGCGGTAGAGGATGACGAAGATGTTTGCAACTTGGAGGATTGGATCTTCCCAACTGTCAGTGGAGGGCTCATCAACTGGGAGGCTAAAGACTTTGTCCCGATCACTTTTATGCCACAGTAATTTGTCTTTACATTTTGTTGGATATGTAATATTAAAACAACTCAAACTCTTAAAACCTCGTGTCTTACCCGAGGCACAATGGTTCATTTGTAAGGGTTATTATCTCATTTACATATGACATCAATGAATCATGGACATTTTGCATACAAACTTTGTGCTTATTGTTTTTCTCTTTTACATTTTTTCATATTCTTTCAAGGATAGCTATACCCTTACACACACTCACACTCACAATGCAGGTCTACATCCATTCGGGATCCCATGGGTAACGGTTCTACTATGGCCTTCTGTGACTCTGAAAATCTAATCTACCAAGCCGAAGACGAAGGTGAGGAAGATTGTGAAGTACCAGGGGAACTTTCCAGATTACTACTACAAGAAGAGAAAGCCATTCAGCCCCACGAAGAGCCAGTGGATACAATCAACCTGGGTACCGAAGAAGACAAAAGAGAGGTCAAGGTGGGTGCCAATCTGGAACCCAGTGTCAAGGAGCGTCTGATTCAGTTGCTACACGAATATATTGAGGTCTTTACCTGGTCGTATGAAGACATGCCAGGACTTGATGCAGATATTGTGGTACATCGTCTTCCTAAAAAAGAGGATTGTCCACCAGTAAAACAAAAGGTCCGTCGAATGCGACCAGAGATGTCAGAGAAGATTAAAGAAAAAGTCATGAAACAATTTAATGATGGATTCTTGGCCGTCACCTCTTATCCGTAATGGGTTGCCAATGTTGTTCCCGTGCCAAAAAAGGACTGCAAGGTACGAATCTGCGTAAACTATAGAGATTTGAATAGGGTAAGCCCTAAAGATGATTTCCCACTTCCCCACATTGACATCCTAGTTGACAATACTGCACAACATAAAGTGTTTTCCTTCATGGACGGTTTCTCAGGTTACAACCAAATCAAAATGGCGCCTGAAGACATGGAGAAGACAACCTTTATCACACAACGGGGAACATTCTGCTACAAGGTTATGCCATTCGAACTAAAGAATGTTGGGGAAACCTATCAGCGTGCCATGGTAGCTCTATTTCACGACATGATACATCATGAAATAGAGGTCTATGTGGACAACATGATAGCTACATCTCAAACAGAAGAAGAGCATCTTGATCATTTACAGAAACTGTTTGAGAGACTAAAGAAATACAAGTTGAGGTTGAACCCAAATAAGTGCACATTTGGGGTAAGATATGGTAAGCTCTTAGGCTTTATCGTCATCAATAAGGGTATTGAAGTAGATCATGCCAAGGTGAAAGCAATACAAGAGATGCCCGCTCCTCGTACTGAGAAGGAAGTCAGAGGATTCTTGGGACGTTTGAACTACATTGCCAGATTCATTTCTCACCTAACAACTACTTGTGAACCAATCTTCAAACTACTGAAGAAAGATCATGTAGTCAAATGGAATGATGAATGCCAAACTGCTTTCGACAAGATCAAAGAGTACCTGCAAGAGCCTCCTGTTTTAATACCACCAGTCGAGGGATGACCATTGATCATGTATCTGACTATTTTGGAAAATTCAATGGGGTGTGTGCTGGGGCAGCATGACGAGTCTGGCCGAAAAGAGCATGCTATTTATTATCTGAGCAAAAAGTTTACCGATTGTGAAACGAGATATTCACTTCTAAAGAAAACTTGTTGCGCTCTGGCATGGGCTGCTCGCCGGCTAAGACAGTATATGCTGACCCATATTACCTTGTTGATATCTAAAATGGATCCGATAAAATACATCTTCGAGAAACCTGCTCTCTCTGGAAGAATAGCGAGATGGAAGATGATCCTGACAGAATATGACATACAGTATACTACCCAGAAAGCTATAAAGGGCAGTGTACTAGCTGATCACCTTGCTCAGCAAGCTGTAGAAGACTACTAGTCCATGAAGTTCGAATTCCCAGATAAAGACATCATGATGGTAAACAACTATGAGGAACTCAGGCCATATGACGAACCTGAACAAGGATCTCGATGGACCCTGGTTTTTGATGGGGCATCTAACGCACTCGACAATGGTATTGGTGCAGTACTCATATCTCCTGAAGGGTGTCATACTCCATTTACTACAAGACTCTACTTCAATTGTACAAATAACATGGCGGAATACGAAGCGTGTATCTTTGGTCTCAAAGCTGCCATAGACTTAGGGATCAAATCGTTGAATGTATTCGGAGATTCAGCTTTGGTTATCAGCCAGATCAAAGGGGAGTGGGATACCAAACACCCTAACCTTATCCCTTACAAAGAACATGTTTTGACATTACTCCCATATTTTGAAAAGATTACCTTCGAGTACTTCCCGCGAGAAGAAAATCAGCTAGCAGACGCACTAGCCACAATGTCATCTATGTTTAAACTTAAATGGGATAACGAGGCTCCCCAGATCACCATTGAATAAAGGGATGAACCATCACACTGTCACGAGATTAATACTGAAGAGATGGTGGACCAGCCTTGGTTTCACGAAGTCAAGAGGTATCTCGAGGTTCAAGAATATCCTGAAGGAGCTTCAGTCAATAATAAGAAGTTCTTAAGGAGATTCTCCGCTAAATTCTTCCTTAGTAATGACATCCTTTACAAACGCAACCATGACTCGGTGTTACTTCGGTGCGTAGACAAGGTTGAAGCTGAAAGGATCATGGCTGAATTACATGAAGGCACTTTTGGAACCCATTCTATTGGGCATATGATGGCAAAGAAAATCCTACCGGAAGGCTATTATTGGTATACCATGGAAGCAGATTGCTATCAACACTCTCGAACCTGCCATAAGTGTCAGATTTATGCTGACAAGGTGCACACACCTCCCGTTCCTCTAAATGTATTGACAGCTCCTTGGCCCTTTGCTATGTGGGGAATTGATATGATTGGGGAAATCAAGCCAACATCTTCCAATGGACATCGCTTCATCTTAGTGGCCATTGACTATTTCACCAAGTGGGTGGAGGCAGCTTCTTTCACTTTCGGGACCAAGAATGTTGTCGCCCGGTTCATCAAGAAGAATCTCATATGTCGTTACGGTATCCCGTAGAGGATCGTTACAAACAATGGTACAAACTTGAACAATAATATGATCACCGCCTTGTGCGAACAATTCAAGATCCAGCATAACAATTCTTCCCCTTATCGGCCGAAGATGAATGGTGTTTTCGAAGCCGCAAAGAAGAACATTAAAAAGATCATACAGAAAATGACGATCACATACAAATACTGGCATGAGATTCTACCATTCGCTCTCCACGGGTATCGTACCACAACTTGCACGTCAACCAGGGTAACACCCTATTCTCTGGTATACGGTATGGAGTTTGTCTTGCCTATTGAGGTCCAAATCCCCTCTCTGAGAATTATGAAGGATGCAGAGCTGAATGAAGACGATTGGATCCAGACTCGACTTAATCAACTAAACTTGATTGATGAGAAAAGGCTCACCGCTGTTTGTCATGGTCAAATGTATCAAAAATGGATTATCAAGGCTTTCAACAAAAAGGTCATACGCCAAGTGTATAAAGTTGGGGATCTGGTGATCAAACGTATCATACTACTGCAAGGTGACCCCAGGGGAAAATGGACTCCTACATACGAAGGACCATTTATAATCAAAAACATTTTCTCTGGTGGAGTAATGATCTTGACCACCATGGATGGTGATGACCTGCCGCACCCTACGAACGCAGACATAGTCAAAAGATACTACGCATAAAGAGACCTGCTAGGTTGACACACCTGGGAAAAACAAGGGCATCCCGGCAAACCAAAAGGTTCGAGCAAAAAGTAGGGATAAAACAAAAAAAATATGTACACCCGGCAAGTTGAAAACCCGAAAGGGCGACTTGGGCAAAAAAGGGTTTCCTGGTGGACTGAAAACCCGAAAGGGCAGTCTAGGCAAAAGTTAGGGAATTAAAGCGTATGTCTATGTCCCATTGGATCACCTTACGGACAACCTTTGACTTCAACTGGCAAACTCAGAAGTTATGATCAATTCAATCATCTTCAGACGAGGCAACAAATAGACAAGATGCTCAGAGATACGAAGGCTATAGCAGAATGGGAACCCCGTGGGATTATTGCACATAGTTATCTTTTCTTTGTATCAAAATTTTCATTTTTTTTACGATGGCATTCTCTTACTAGAATGTTTGTCTCATTGTACAAAAATACTTACTCAAATTCAATACAAAGATATCCCTTTGAAAGTGAAAAAACTATCTATTTTTCATTACGCTTGTGTTTTGTTTACAAAAACATCCAATGATTCATTGTTGAACATATGCATTTGAACATAATTACTGTTTACAAATAAACAAAATAAAATACAATTACTGATGGCTTTAAGAGATAGGGAAAACTCTCTAAGCTATTTTCCATAAAAATCCCCTGCAGTGTGCAGTTCAATCCCCAACGGAACAGAGCTTCCAGTTATCAATCCCCAATAGAAGTCGTCAAATTTCTCCAAATCCCCCAGACAGGATTTTCCAAGCAGTACACAACATTTCCCTTACAACAGAGTTTATTTCTCTAAGCAGAAATTCATCAACACTTAGATGAAGACTTATACTCCATATTCCTCAGCAACAGTTAGGGATTTGTTTTCCCCAATCCAACAAGAGTGCAGCAAATTATCTCACATCTGTATACATCGCATCCATATATCATAAACATTAATAGCACAAATGCATCATACCATGCATTTCATACAACATGACTTTGCATTTTAGCTAACATTCTACCCTTTTCAGGATAAGGTTAACAACTACCGTTAACAATGTTCAAAGTTTTCAGATACAGTTCAGATACACTCCAGACACGGATGCCATTTTGATACTCATTCAGATTTCAACTTTCAGATACAGTTCAGATATGCTCCAAATGCGGATGCCATTCTGATGCTCATTCAGATTTCAATTTTCAGATACAGTTCAGATATGCTCCAAACATGGATGCAATTCTGATACTCATTCAGATTTCAACTTTCAGATACAGTTCAGATACACTCCAGACACGGATGCCATTCTGATACTCATTCAGATTTCAACTTTCAGATATAGTTCAGATACACTCCAGACACGAATTCCATTCTGATACTCATTCGGATTTCAACTCTCAGATACAGTTCAGATACGCTTCAGACACGGATGCCATCCTGAAACTCATTTACAGTTCAGATACGCTCCAGACACGGATTCCATTTTGATACTCATTCAGATTTCAACTCTCAGATACAGTTCAGATACGCTCCAAACATGGATGCCATCCTGAAACTCATTTACAGTTCAGATACGCTCCAGACATGGATGTCATTCTGATACTCATTCATATTTTAACTTTCAGATACAGTTTAGACACGCTCCATACACGGATGCCATTCTGATACTCATTCAGATTTTAACTTTTAGATATAGTTCAGATACGCTCCAGACACGGATGCCATCCTGAAACTCATTTACAGTTCAAATACGTTCCAGACACGGATGCCATTCTGATACTCATTCAGATTTCAACTCTCAGATACAGTTCAGATACGCTCCAAACACAGATGCCATCCTAAAACTCATTTACAGTTCAGATACGCTCCAGACATGGATTCCATCCTGATACTCATTTAAAATCAGCTTCCAGATACAATATAGATACGCTCCAGACGCGGACGCCATTCTGATACTCATTCAAAGTCTCTTTCAAATACAATTCAAATACGCTCTAGACGCGGACGCCATTCTTATATTCATTCAAATTCTCAAGATACATTACATATACGCTCCAGACACAGACGCCATTCTGATACTCATTCTTTCATCTTACAAATTACAGTTCAACAATCGCTTTTGGATGGAATCTACAAGCCCATGTCCAACAACTTTATATTACCTCTCCAAATAGCATCTTTAAGCGCATTCCTGCTACCATCACATCATCGAGTGCAAATTTATGGGCACTCTAGTGTCCAATCATCTTCCACCTTCGAATCACGAATGGAAAAACATGCCAATCTAACTCTTTAGGCTTAAGAAGATTGAACAGGGGAAGATGTTGTACCCTAAAATTTTCCCTCTCATTTCTCAAGGATTCTCTCACAAGGTATTCTATGACGTCAAGTTTGCAGTACTGACACATCAATTTAGGCTTGGAATTGGCACAAGGGCAAATTGGTCATTTGCATACTGAAAAGTCAAAACTTTGAATTTTAATTAAATTCAAGTTTCAAGAATCATATTTCATCAAGACATGTTGGAATATGAAGTTTGTTTCAACTAGAAAATCAAAAGTCAAAGTTACTTTGGATAAGTCAAATTCTAAATACTTAGAAATTTTTCTAATTGTTTAAGAAATATGATAAGTTCAGGACTTCTGGAAAGATTTTCACCATGATGCAAGTTGATTCTGGAAGAACTTATAACATAAGAGTTGTAGATCTCAAGGAGATCTGAAACATTGCAGAACAGAACTTCTCCTAGAAATGCTGGGATTTCAAGTTATAAATCTTCAAAGACACACGTCCATGAAACTGAAACACTCAGCAAATTCTGGACATTTCCAAGACAGATATTGGGTTAGAACTTCAGGGCCAATTTTCATGAAGGTTCAATCAGAATTTGCAAGAGTAGTTCAAAGGAGGTCTGTAAAGTGTGTTACAAGCTTTCTGGAAAGTCTGAGAACTCCTTCAGAACATGTTGGAGCAGGGAGATTCAAAGATCAGAAGTTGGATGTTCGTTCTAAGCTACGCTGATGCTGAACTTCTGACCCAGAATTAAGCTATGATACATAATCTCATTTTATAGGTTTTCTGTTTGATAAATCTCATCATCATTTAATACTCACACCCACTTTTGAGTCTTTATCCAAAGGATTTTCCCACGTGTGGCATAGAAGTACCATTGTTGTCCTTGAAAAGTAAACTTTTGTACAAAGTTCATGTTGGGCCCATACTTTGCTCTTGCTTCTGAGGGTACTTTTCCTTAATTCAGTCTTACAAATCCATCTTAGGCGCGGCTAAAGCTGCTAACCACCTTACTTTGTGCCTTGAACCATACTTTGTTTGAACTTGCTTCAAGAACAAGTCAGCGCCTAGTGTATGATGGTTGTATGTTTGACTTCTCCAAGCTACTAAATCCTTGCCTATAAATTGAACTTCATTTGAAACTGTAAAGGGTGGGGAGAATTAAAAAATTAGCCTTGAAACCTTGATGAAATTTCAAAGAACTGGAAACTAAAAGCATAAACACAAAAACCTTCTAAGCTTTTGTTTCTTTTCACGCCCAAACTCTAATTTTCTTGCACATATCTTGGTCAAATTAGAAACAATCCCAACTTCTGTTTACCATTTCAATTCCATCTCCACCAACTTCCATTTCAAAAATCAGAACTTTGATTCTTGGTTATTCTAGAATTTTCCAGCCATTTCCTTAGCTCAAGTTAAAGATTGTTTCAGCCTTCTGAGCATGTGAGAAAGCTGATCAGAATATCACAGCAGCCTGAACCAGACTCTAATTAAGAACAATCTCCAGAAGAAAGGTAATTTTCTTCTGACTTGTATCTCATTGCTTAGGAATTTTTAGGCTTGCATTTTCCAAGGTATAATGTAGATATCATGGCTCTGATTCTGTACATACTCAGTTTTCATGTATTTTTGCCTAAGTTGAGAGAATCTCAGTTCAGAATTTCCTAAGGAAATTAGGAATAGCAGATACATTCCTGTTTCTGATTTATAGTCTTGATAATTTTTGTGCTTCTGAAACCATGATGGAAACCTGCCATAATTGCTATGTTTGAGTTTTCTGTTCTGTTGAGAAATGACTAAGTTGCAGATGTTCTGATTAGCATGGAGAAAGAGGTGAAGCTCATCATCAGAACTTACTTTATGTTATATGTTCATGCTTTTTCTTCTAATATCGGATGTACAGCCACCCCAGTGGTAGAAAGTGTGTGTATAAGACATTAGTACTAAGGGTCCTGGGTTCTAGTCCCAGAAGCATCTTTTTTTTAGGTTTATTTTTCACCCATTTATCTGGCAAACAATATTCCTAAATCAGAACTTCTAAACAACCTTACCCAACAGCATTGCTATCTCATTCTCTCCAATGGCCAGAACTTCTGACTTGCCAGTGATATAGGAACTTCTAGGTTCCCAACTACACTATAGCTTCTGAACCCCTTCAATAATCAGAACTTCTAGACCTTCCTGTATTCCCAGTAACCTCAGAACTTGGTGTACCCAGGCACAGAACTTCTGACCTTCTGCTTGCCTACTAATATTTTCTCTCTTGCAATGTATCAGAGTCAGAACTTTTGTTCCTCCTCGTTGCAGCAATGTGCTGATTTTGACTCCATTTTCTTGTTTATCTTATTTTTTGCTTTTAATAACCAAAAACACCAAAAACATTTCATATTCACATGTTTTATTTTATTTCTTTTAGAATAAAAAAGATCAAAATATTTTCTTAAGTAAATTTAATTTCTCAACAAAAACAAAAACAAGTCCATTTCAATATTCAATATGGTTGTAATAGTTAATTAGATTTAATTTTCTTGCAAAAATCCCCATTTGTAAATTTGTACACCCCTTCCCCTATTGATGTAATAGCTTAGTATTTTTACTTTTCCGCAATTTAATGCTTTATATATAAAGGCTAATGATTAGGATTTGTATGGAAAGGTAAAACCAATGCTTAGAAAACCCTAATACAAGAAAAATCAAGCATGAAAAAGATACATTTGCACACTTTGCACCTCTAGGGTTAACTCCACTTGTTTCCTTGAGAAATAAAACGGTCATGATACGCATGTAAGATGTCTTAGTAAAAAATAAACAAAATACAAGATCATAGTCCCTCGATGACGCTACGAATGTTTCCTTACGGATGATATTAGTCCCTTAAAGAAAATGCTAAGATATCTTACAACATTGCTATTCATGACTATACGATGACCCTTGCCCGTCCCTTTTACATCCAAAGATAGGGTTTCTTACCAAATCAATGGTAAGATAACAATGTTAAATAAAAGAGGAAATAAACATGAAAGACTTTTGAGTAAGTAAATTGTTCCTAGTTACTTGCTCCATTTAAAAAAAACATCATTGCTATTTTCAAAACAAACACCAACACTTTCAAAACATTTTCCAAACTTGAAACATTTTCAAAAGCTTAATACTTTATATACGTTCTTATGAATGAGAATCATTACAAAGTTTTCCTAAACAATGGCATATTTACAAAATACTTTCAAAAAAACCACTCAAAGCACATTTTCAAACAAAAGAAAGTGATCTAGCAAGTAACTAAGAGCCCATGGAAAACCATGGATGAAAAGGGTGATAATACCTTCCCTTTTCATAATCTACCCCCCGAACTCAAGAAATAATCTCAAAGGTTTTTCCTATGCTTTTTTTCACCTTTCCTTTTGGATAAAAGAAAAGTCGGTGACGACTCTTGCTAACCGCAACATTTGCAATCAAACGCAAAACCCTCAAGTCAGTTCTCCCACCGTACCACACACGGGAACCTTGAACTTCTTTGGAATGACCACTCCAGAAACCAGTCCTAACTCTAAAAAATCTAGACCAGGTACCCTCTGAATTTCCATTTCATTTAGCCGATCTTCCAACTGTTTGTATTTGTCACCAGCAGGAGGATATTGCTCCTCGGAGTAATCAGCTTCTTCTTCATCAGTCCCCGAGTAGTTGTCTTCCTCTTTTGTTTTCTCTTCCTGATTGTCCCCCTCATTTGACAGAGTTGCAATGTCTAGAGCTCGCTTTGCTGGTCCTCTGAATCTCCTTCCCATATTCAGGACACCCATTGGTTTCTTTGTCTTCTTCTTCTTGTCTTTGAGAATTAGAGCCTTTAGGTTTTCTTGTCCCTTAGCTAGAGCCAGGAACATTTGCTGGAATTGAGCATTTTGGGCTTGAAGGTCCTTAATTTTTTGTTCGAGAGCCATTTCTTTTTGCTGAAATAAACAGCGAAAAGATAAGAACCCTGTTTTAGAATACCTTCTTATGTAGTGATATGCATGATAAGCTTATGCAATGTTTTCAAAGACTTTTAAGATTTAAATTTGTTTAGACAAAGAGAGAATAAACATTAATTACATTAAAAAGTTTGAACAGTTACAATGATGCCTCTTGGGATTACAATGGAACAAACAAAAATAATGTAAAATAAAATTCCTAAAACCAAAAGGACTCAAGCTTTACATGAGCACATCCTCTTTGGTGAAATGTAGGCATTCAAACTCTGCTCTTCATGAAGTTGTCTTGTGAGCTCCAAAACCTTCTTCTCGCTTGCATAAAACTGTGTTTCAAAGGTGTCTCGTTCCTCTTTGAGTTGAACCCAGGATATTTGCAACTCCTCGAGAGTAGTCGGCATGTCAGGACGGAGAATAATGTAAGGAACGTCTTTCTCAGCAATAGGCTCCATGATGATAGGTAGGATGGCCTCATACGACATCATAAGATTTTGACGCGTGCCCGCACCCACTTAAGATAAGGCTCCAAAGGAATGGAGTTGTTAAGCCCCCAATGTCTTACTATCAACTTTGTTCACCATGCCTCAAGCCCGTATGAACCTCTGACGGTAACCTCGAACATCGTTCTCATAGTCGAATGCAATTCCTTGGACAAGTGCATCATGAGGACCATCCTTCCTAGCATACTTGAACTGTCATAACGTAAAACAAGGGTTATAGGTGATTCCTCCCCTAATTACTAGGAGAGGGACATTAGGGAATTCCCCGCAATGATCAATGATGGTAACGTCCTCCAAAGATCGAGGACACCAGTGAATATCCTCATGCGTGAGGGACATCAACCTATTATACCATCTCATGTCTTGCTCATTCTTCAAAATAGATCGAGGTAGGTGGGAAATAAACCACCTAGACAACAGAGGAGTGCAACACATAAAGGTCCCTCTTATTTTCACGGTGCGAGTGTGAAGAGAGTGAAAAATATCCCCAATTAAAGTAGGCACCGGGTTACGAGACAGAAAAACTTTGACCGCATTCATATCTATGAGTTGGTCCCCAAGTAAATTACACCACTTCTTGTTTCCTAATTTGCCACAACGTCAGACCGTTGTAAATATAGAGCTCAGGAAATCTCCTCAGGTTTTGGGTCTCTTTCCATACCTTTGAAGGGTAATTGATTAAGAATGGGCACTCCTAATAACTGATAAAACTCCTCCATGGTAGGCCTTAATTGGTAATCGGGAAATGTAAAGTAATGGTGTAAAGGGTCAAATAATTGAAAGAGCACCTTCATCATGTCTTCATCAGGGCCTGAGGTAACCAAATTGAGGAGTCGACCATGTCTCTTGGTGAATGGAGATTTCTCAGAAACCCTTGATGCCAACCCTTTGAGTTGAGGAAGCACTCTTACGAGGTTGACTTGGATAATATTTCTGTAAGTGGAAACCATGTCCTTCAAAAGAACACAAAGATAAGTCCTAAAAATCCTTGAAATGGTTAGTGCGACATGCCATGTTATGATGTCATGATGTTATGTACAAACAAATATATACAAGCACACAAACAAGTCCTTAGGTTTAGGCTTCCATGGGTTCCATAGGTAAGTACCCTCTTAAAGTTTAGTTGGCTCAACCTGTCCTAAAAAGGTAACCGAGTTCTAAGGAATCTCAATATCACTGATCTTTCTTCATTGGGCATTGTTTTAGCGCAAGCCTCTTTATTGGCGACCGAAATATCCCGAAAGTCTGATCTCAATGAACGTAGTATCGAGTATCAACCAACTTCAGACTGCACCAAAGCCGGCTATATCACTACTTCCTGATGGCCAAGTTATTCAATTAAAGGTTCTAAGGTCAGTTAGTGCTTCATGAAACCACACAACAGCCCCGTATTCTCCTTGACTAAACTCAGGGGATACCGATACCAACAAATTTGTCACACTAACGTAGTTATCGCTTCAACCATATCAGTATACCCTGCATAGTTCCCACGATCTATTGCTACTTACCTAAAAGGTGTCACAGATTCGGGCGTAGGATCTTTTAGTAACAATCCAAACAAGCCCTCAAAGATAAAGCATACAAAACACACAATGTAAAGCAAATAAAGAATGAACTAAACTCTAAGGTAACCCCACTATTTATTAAATCCCCAGCAGAGTCGCCAGTTCTATGATACGGTGGCAGAACCGATTGTTATACTGGTTTTGCGTTTATGTTCACAAATGTCGCGGTAAGCAAGAGTCACCACTGAGTTTTCTTTTATCCAATAAAGGAAAGAGTGAAAAGAACAGAAAAAGACCTTTTGAGAGTTTTCTGAGTAAGGGGGTAGATTATGGAAAGGGAAGGTGTCAACACCCTTTCCATCCGTAGTAATCTACGGGCTCTTAGATGCTTGGCTCATTTGAAAAATATTGTGTGCTTTATATGTTTTGAAAAGTATTTTTGAAAGAGCCTTAGTGCGGAGAACATTGTAATGTTTCTCGAAATGATAGAGAATGTATACAAAGTGTTTGAAAATGTTTTTTGATAGAAGTTTTGTGTAAGTGTAAAAATTGTTTGAGCAAGCATCTAACAACTATCTACTTTACTCGAAAGGTTGTTTTTTTCCTCTTTTCCTTTAGACAGTGCTATCCTACTATTAGTGAGTAGGTAACCCTAGTCGTTGGATGTTTGAGGGACATTCGAAGGGACGTTTATACAGTCACAAATCAACTAGGAAATAAACTTTATTAACTATCGTAAGGTTTTAAGATCATACTGAGGCAATGTCGAGAGGGTCATCGAGAGACTTATGATCTTTAAACCAGAGGGTAGCCATTAAAATCTCTCACGTTTCGAGAGTTGTGACTGTTTTTTCTGAAGGCAACCAAAGTGGGATACCCTAGAGGTGTATATGTGCAATTGTGTTGTTTTTCAGTTATTTTTGTATTTTTCATTAGGTTTGCTAGCATGTTGTTTGTTATTCTTGCCATAAAATCCTAGTTAGCATGCATCTAAACAGTTCATAATTTGCAGTAATAAAAAGTGCGGAAATATAAATCTAGCTATTACAAGGCTTCGGGGAGGGGGATTATTACAAGTCCAAAACTTCGGGGGGGGGGGGGGGGGGGGGGGATAAAGAAAGCAGAGAAGTAAAGATCCTAATTAATTCTATTACATCTCAGTAGGAAGTTACAAACAACATGAAAGTAAAATTAGAAAGGTAAAATCGCGCGCGGATTGAAAATACGTCTAAAAATCCTAAGGTATATAAAAAAAATCTTTTTGTTTGTTTTTATTTTATTTGAGAAAATGTTTAAATAAAAATTAGATTCATTGACCTAAATTTAGATTTAAAGAAAAATAGAAATAATTAAAAAATTGAAACTAATTAAATGGAATTAATTCTATGTTTTTTTATTATGAAAAGAAAGAAATTAAAATGAATTAAATCCTAGGTCTAATTAATTTTAATTAAGAAAAGAATTTAAAATAATTAATAATTAATTTACAAAATTAATTCATTTAAAAAAACCTAAAACTATATTTTTTGTGATTTTTATCTATTTTTGCTGATTAAACAAATTAAAATAAATTAAGAAAAGAAATAAAAGATATAAATGGGCCTGAGTAGTAAAACAAAAAAATGGGGGGTGTGATTAAAAAAATGTGAGGCCCATGCAAAGAGGAGCCCAAGTATGCTCTGTGATCCAGAGAGGGCAGCTTTGGAAAGCACATGGTGGTCTACACATTGGAGGTGCTTGATCTGGATCAAGTGGTGATCAGATGGCTTGGATCTAGTGGTTTATGATGCACGCGTTTGGATTTGAAGCATCAGATCTGTAGATAATATGTTAGAAAAAATGAAAATGCATGACCTAGGACTCGAACCCAGGTCCTCTCTCCCATGCACACGTTCCTTTGCCAATTGAGATGTATGGCCATTCGTTATTATAAATTAAACGATAACATTATATATGAAACACAAGTCAAAAATATTTTGAAAACAAAAAACGTGCGTGCTGACCAAAAGACCCAATGGGAGAGAAACCCGTGTGGCGTCGGAGTCAGCCCACCGGAGTCAACTCTCCGGTTGTCTTCTTTGGTGGTCCAAAAACTCAACCTACAAAAGCAACGAGATACAAAGATCAATACCTACCCTACCCCCTTATATTTCCCTCTTGATTCCAAATTTGAGGTCAATTTGGCCTGAGACGGCCTAGATCTTGTGATTTGAAGGAACCGGTTTCAAATGCCCTAGCAATGGCACTTTGTGGTTCACGCGTCAAAACTTGCATACAACACGTCAAACCTGTTCTAATGGTTCCCCTAAACATGAATCAAAACATTAAATGTATAAATACTACATAAAATTATAGTTTCAAGTTTGGTAAACCTTGCTTGACCGGTGATGCACGATTCGACTGTTTGAGGATGCTATGAGCCTTTAAAATGGCAGGGATATGCTTCTGGTATTCCCAGGAGTGTGATGGAGCCTTTGAATTGGATCAAAAGAAAATGGAAATGTGTTTTTGGATTTCACAATTTTGATGTATTTTTTGCAATTTTCGTATGGCTCTTTGAGGTGGTTTCTGTGTGTGTAATACTGGTAGGAATGTTGTATAAATAGAGGAGGTCAGATTAGGGAGGAAATAGGGAAAGAATTCAAGCCATAAAGCCATGATGAAAACAAAATATTTCCATTTGAAAACTTGCCAATTTTGAAGGTTTCATGCCATATTGAGTCTTGAGTGAACCTTGACATATTGTGCACGAAAAATGGGCCTTGGGCTGACCCAAAACACTAGCCCATATGTCCAAATCATGAACCTATTATTTTATGCATTTATTTTGTATTTATTTAATTTTAAATTAAACAAAAATCAAAATAAATATACATATACATAAAATCAAAGGCATGCAAAAATGGATTTAGAGGTCCTTTATAAGGCCATGAGAGTGTTTGAACCTCAAAAAGATAGGTAATTGACCTAAAAGTTCAAATTTGCTCAATGCAGAACCTTTGAATTTTCTCAAATTTTCCAAACTTTGGAAATCTATAACTTGCTCAATTTTTATCTCATGATGATGATATTTGACTTTTAAGAAACCCCAAGATGTATACTTAAAACCCTATTTTGATCAATTTTGCATTTGAAGACTTTATCTTGATGTAAAAGGTCTTGGCCAAAAGTGTCTTTTATTGACCTTTTGAAAATGACCTGTAATGTATGAGCTTGTATCTTTCAAATGGTGCATTTCTTGGACTTGAGGATAAAAGAGAATTTGTAGGGAATTGGATTCTCTTCAAAATTATCTTTGTTTGGGGAAAAGTGGATGAAGTATGTGAAAGTTATGCCTGGTCAAACTTCAGTTGACTTTTCCTATATAAACCCTAATTTAGCATTTCTTGACTTTTGATAAATTAAGAGTACTCCTTGAGGAATCATGATAACCCCTTGATCAAATGATGAATATAAATTCAAAATTTTGATGTTTACAAAAAACTTGAAGTTTAAGTGTATATGGGCCATAGTTGACTTTTGACTTAGTACAATTGATTTTCAAACATTTGAGCAATTGACTGAGCAAACTTGTAGTGTAAGGCATGAAATTTGTCATGGACAATCTTGAAGACATATTAGGATTATGGAAAACATTTGAGACCTTTGGGGCTCACACATCTTAGTGAAAAGTGAAACTCTAATTAGAGGTTCATTGCTTAGGATGAGAATTTGTCTGATCAATTCTTGGTCAACCTTGAGCGATTTAAGACCTCAATGAGCATGTCTTGAGTAAAATGGGAGGGACAATTTTGGGTTACAACACCTAGTAATCAAGCGCATCATCCTGCCACAAGGTGATCCCAGGGGCAAGTGGACTACAACATACGAAGCACCATTTGTGATCAAGAATATATTTTTTGGCGGACCCATGATATTAACCACTATGAACGGTGACGACCTTCCACACCCTGTAAACTTGGACATAGTTAAAAGATACTACGTATGAAAAGAGACCCTCTAGGTTGACTAACCTAGGCAAAAATAAGGGCATCCCGGTGAACCAAAAGGGTTCGGGCAAAAATTAAGGATATATATATATATATATATATATATATATATATATATATATATATATATATATATATATATATATATATATGAAAAGTTTGTACACCCGATAAGTCAAAAACCTAAAAAGGTGGCTTGGGCAAAAAATGGTATCCCGGTGGACTGAAAACCTGAAAGGGAGGTCCAGGAAAAAATTAGGGATTAAAAGTGTATGGCTATGTCCCGTTGGATCACCTTACAGCCAGACTTCGTTATCAAGTGTCAAGTTCAAATGGTACGGATCAATCCAGTCAGCTTTTTCCAAACAACAAAGTGATGAGACGCTCAAAGATATAAAGGCAATAGTAGAATTGAAACCCAATGGGATTATTTCACATAGCTTTTTTTCTTTGTGTACCACGTTGTATATTTCTCACGACATTCCTCTTATTAGAATGTACGTTTCCTTGTACAAAGACGCATGTTCTGGGCAGACTTTCTAAAATTAATACAAAATCACCTCTTTCCAAGTTCAAAACTATTTGTTTTTATTTTTTTGTTTTGTGTGCAAAAAACGTCCAGTGATTATTTTAAATGAACATATGCATTTGAATATGATTACCGTTTATAAATATATCTACAAAAACAGAAAGACAGTTACTAAAGGCTCTAAGAGTTGGGACAATGTCGAAAAGTCGTTCGTAAATCCCCACAGGACACCCCTAGGAGACCATTTTCACAAAAATGATCATCAGCAAGGGTACATTCCTCAGTAGGTACAGAGACAGAGATGTCCTCCCGCAAAGTCACCACCATATCTTCAGTGTATAACCTAACGATTTTAGATATTCCAGCATTTCTTAAACAGATCGAGAGTTTCAATCATCTCTCCAGCATCTTGGAGCATTCCTCAGCATGGCCTATAAGTTTTATTGGGTTCCCCAGCAGGGTTTCATAAAATCCCCAAATAGTTTACGAAGTTTTCCTTCCCCAGTAGAGTTTATTTCTCTAGTTACGGAAATTCATCTCCCAACAAATTTAACTTCAAAGCATAGTGAGGAACTACATTCTTTATCTCCAGCAGCAGTCAAGGATTTATTTTCCCCAGTTCAACGACACTGCAAAGAACAACTGATACATTCACATATTGCATGCATACATCATTTTTACAAGTGTCATAGCATATACATACAAAATGCATATAGCACAGTCTCATTTATTTTGAGAACATCATTACCAAATGTATTTCATGCATCATGACATTGTATGCAGCTAACTGATTACCTTTTCAGGAAAGATCAAATAGACGAATATCATCAATGATTTTCAACAGTTCCAGATTAATTGCTGAAACCAGATAAGGCAACTATTTGTGAACAACTAGTTGTAGATCAATCCCGAAACAAGACGGGGCGAATATCTACAAGACTAGGTTAGAGATTAATTCCTTAAACCAGATAGGGAAATTATCTCAACAACCAATAAAAGCAGGTTCCAGATTAATTCCCGAAACAAGACGTGGCAACTATCTAAAGTAACAGCTCAACAATACGACCAAAGGACGGTTGATTCAATTTACTGTGAAGCATGGAATCCCATCAGATAACAGGTCAAGTTACTCTAAATCCTGTATTTGGACCAGATAACAGTTTAAGTTGCTGCAAAGCCTGTAATACGACCAGATAACATTTTAACTTCTCCAATTACTGCGAAGCCTGGATCCGACCAGATAACAGTCTAACTTCAATTTACTACGAAACCTGGAATCTTACCAGATAGTAACTCACTTCGTCTTTACATGTAAGTTGTTGCAAAGCTTGGAATCTGGCCAGATATCAATTAACTTCTATCTTTTCAAGAAAATTACTGCAAAGCCTGGAATACGACCAGATAACAGTTTAACTCCGTTTTTCTGTGAAGCTTGGAATACGACCAGATAAAAGTTTAAATTTGTTTTTCTATGAAGCATGGAACCCGACCAGATAACAGATTAATTTCAGTAAGTTGTTGTGAATCCTAGAACCCGACCAGATAGCAATTAGCTTCATCCTTTCATCTAAGTTACTGTGAAGCCTGGAATTTGACCAGATAACAGTTTAACCTTAAGCAAGTTACTACGAAGCCTGGAATTCGACCAAATAATAGTTTAACCTTAATCAAGTTACTGCGAAGCCTGGAAAACGACTAGATAATAGTTAATTTCATATTCCCTAGTAAGTTGTTGTGAAGCCTGGAATACGACCAGATAACAGTCAACTTTATTATCCTCAGCAAGTTACTGTGAAGTCTGGATTTCGACCAGATAACAGCTAACTTTCATTCTTCCCAATCAAGAAATAATTCCCCAGTAGAGAAATAGATAACTAAGACTCATGAACTCTATACAATCAGACACAAGCTCATTCTAGTATACCACACATACAAAGTCAGACAAAGAGACCTCTTATGGCTCAGGGTAAATCGACCATTGATTTATTCTGATATTTCTTCGAGTTCGAAGTCAATGTTTACTTTGGGTTCCATCTATAAGCCCATCTCTGAGAACTTTCAGTCATTTTCTCCAAATAGAATTTGTAAGCCCATTCCTGATATCATCAACCAACAACATCACTTCGTACACAGGAGAGTGTAAATTTCTGGGCACTCTAGTGTTCAATCATCTTCCACCTTCAGATCACGAAAGGCAGGCAAGCCAATCTAAATCTTCAAGTTTAAGAAGATTGAACAGGGGAAGTTGTTGTACCCCAAAATTTTCCCTCTCATGTTATTCAAGACATGCTCATAGAGGTCCTCAATTGCTCAAGGTTGACCAAGATTTAATCAGACAAATTGTCCTCCTAAGCAATGGACTTCCAACTAAGATTTAATTTTTAACCAAGAAGTTTGGTTTTCAAAGGCCTCAAGTGATTTCCATGGTCCCTAATATGTCCTCAATAATTTCCATTCCAAGTTTCATGCCTTGCATCATAAGTTTGCTCAGTCAATTGCTCAAATGTCTAAAAATCAACTATATTAGGTCAAAAGTCAATTGTGGCCAATATACAGTCAAACATCAAGATTTTTGGTAAATATCAACATTTTGAAGTGATATTAATCATTTTATCAAGGGTTGATCATGATTCCTCAAGGAATGTTCTCAAATCATCAAGAATCAAAACTTGCCAAATTAGGGTTTCCTAGAGAAAGTCAACTGAACTTTGACCAAGCATAACTTTCACATGCTTCATCCACTTTTCCCCAACCAAAGCTTATTATGAAGAAAAATATATTCCCTACAAATTTCCTTTTTCCCCCAAGTCCAATAAATGTATCATTGGAAAGATATGAGCCAATACATTATAGGTCTTTTTGAAAGTCAACAAAAGGCATTTTTTGTCAAGACAAGTTGCATCAAGATAAATCCTCCAAATGCAAAAATAGTCAACATAGAGATTATAGGGGACATATTGATCTTTCTAAAAAGTCTAAGATCATCTCCCAAAGATAAAAATTGAGCAAGTTATGAAACGTACAATTTGGGAAATTTTGGTGAAATTCATGAAATGCAAAGCATGCAAATTTGAAATTTTAAGTTAGTGGCCTAACTTTTTGAGCTTAAAACATATTCATGACCTTCTTAAAGACCTATAAACTCATTCTTACCTTGCTTTGAATTTTCTATCTATTGTATTCATATTTATTTTGTTTTTTATTCAAATAAATACAAAATAAATTGCATAAAATAGTGAGTGATGGATTATGACACACGTGTTAATGGTTTGGCTTGGTTTTAGGCCCAAGATTTCATGAAAAAGAGGCCAGGTTCATTTAATCTCATGAAGGGAAAGTTTTCAAATTTTGGAAACATTTTAATTTGTTTGATATTAATTTGAAAGAGGGCAATTTTGTGTGGATTCTTGCCATATTTGCTCACCATTCCACACCTCTATAAATACAAAGCAAAAGCATAAGCCAAGACACGCGCAACTGCCTCATAAATTCCTTAACATTATTTCAAAAATTCAATGAATAGTGCAATTGAATATCACGAGTTTCAGCCACTTTTAGACTGTTTCAAGCATCCAAGCACATCCCTGAGGCTTCCAGGAACCTAGCCCAGTCCTCACACAAGTGCTTCAATGTCTGGATCGAGCATATCACCATCGCACCGTATGGTATAATTCTCTGATCTCAAAATTTTATTTCGTGAAATATAAATGGATTCCATATGCATATTCATGTTCATACTAATGTTTGTGTATGTTTAGAACCCTTATACGCAAGCTTTAATGTCAGAATAAAAAAATACCATGGTTAGGGCATGAAGGTTTTGTTGCATCGTATCTCTATGTACAGGGACTCTCAGGCTAAATGAACGCCACCATTGAATTCGTAGACCCAAAATTAGGGGGGTAGGGTCATTTTTGTTTTTGTTTTCATGAGATTTCGCAGGTTTGATGCTTTGGCCAACCAAAAGGGATGATCGGAGCCACCACCTCCGGTGGCTTGACCAGCGTTGAATGAGGCATGGCAAAAAGGGACAAGATGATTAGTTCATTCAAATTACAGGGGGTCCACTTGGTGCACCTGTTTTCTACAGTCAGCATCAGGCTTGAATTTGTGTTATGTATTTATCATTGTATTTATACTCCCGGATGTAAAGTCGTCCCAACGGTTGAGTGTGTATGTGTTAAGGTATCCTACAATGTTGCCTTCTATGACTGTACGAAGACCCACGCCTGTCCCTTCATATCCAATGATAGGGCTTCTTACCATTAAATGGTAAGATAACAATATCTAAAGGAGGAGGAAATGAACAAATACTTTCTGAGTAGGTAGAATGCTCATAGTTTCTTGCTTACAAC
The DNA here is from genome assembly GCA_948472305.1 of Vicia faba. NCBI lineage: Eukaryota > Viridiplantae > Streptophyta > Magnoliopsida > Fabales > Fabaceae > Vicia > Vicia faba. The sequence continues at coordinate 322,576,671 of OX451740.1, forward strand.
CATTTTCAAAACATCTCTCAAAACACACCAACACTTTCAAATGAAATATTTTCAAACGTCAACACTTTGTATACATTCTTATAGATACGAGAATCATTACAAAGTTCGCCTAAACAAAGGCACTTATACTTTCAAAAACATCACAAACACATTTCAAATAAAGCATTTCAAAGTGAGCTAGCAACTAAGAGCCCATAGATAACTGCGGATGAAAAGGATTCTAACACCTTCTTTTTCATAACCTGCCCCCCGAACTCATGAAAATTCTCAAAAGCTCTTTCCTGTTCTTTTCACCATTTCCTTTATTGGATAAAATAAAAGTCGGTGGCGACTCTTGCTATCTATAACAATTATGATCAAACACAAAACACTCAAGTCAGTTCTCCCACTGTATCATGGATGATTATAAAGGGAAATGAGATAAATCAAGGAGAAAGGAGAGAAGGGAAATAGAAAGACAGAGACGCGAAGTCTCTGTAATTTGTGATTTACCATTTCCTGGTGAGATCTTTTCTGATTCTATGTTTCTGTGTTCTTATTTCTTCTTTGTGACTTGCAAAATCTGTGTTTCTTCTTATATTCCATGCAATTTCTGAAGGGTTTCTGGTTTAGGGAAATGATGAGAAACAATAGGGTTAGGGTTTTGCGCAACCTTTGTGTTTGTGTGAACAATGGATCCCCCTTTATTCCTGTGCCCATAAATTCTTATATAATGATACAATTAGGGTTTCTTTAATTGGCTAGACTCTCTATTGCTTGACAGGCCTGAACAAAATCTGACTTGGGCTTTTTGAAATCATTTTATATTATTTTTATGATATCTATTTTTGTTATTTGTCGTAAATGAATGAATGTTACTACAGTAACTTGCTTTTGTCCTTGATTTCACTGAGTTGTGATATTTTACTGCGTTTGTTGTACTAAAAATGGGCTGAGACAATGTTTATTGGACTTTCTTGATTGAATGTAAACTGTGGCCATGTACTTGCCATCAAAATCTGAACACACATATGCTTGAAACTAGAATGCTTGTATTTTATATTGTGAACCAAATTTTTTGTGATTTGCAGTAAAGGTTATGGACCTATGATTTGCATTTTAAATCTGATTTTTGTTGTGAAATGAAAGTAAGAGGCCCAATGTTGGATTTATGAATGTGATTGAATTTAAAAAGCCTTAAATCTGATTCCTTCACAAACTCTTATGATGATATTGAAAAAGCAACTTTGTTTGAATTCTTGTTCTTGTTCATGTTTCATTGTTTGCTAACCAACTACTTTTATTTTTGTTTCATGTAAGCACATGATGGTGATGAGGGATAAAATGAATGAAAAGAACGAAAGAAGTGGAAGATACTTGAAGTGCTCAACGGAAACTTGAAGATGAATAAAACTTCCTTATAGCTTAGAAAACCTCGTATCCATTAGGAACTTTTATAGTATTGTGATTTCAAGTAATTTGAACTTTGAGACTTGAAGACTTGTAATAAGTGTATTCAAATTTACTTGTAAACTTGAATAACAATGATGCTTTGTTGTAACCTTGAATTCTTGAGCATGAATGAGAAGAAATGGTTTTGAATATCGAGACTTGCATCCTTTATTGAAATTTTGAAAGAACTTGGTTCTAGGATATTATGTAGGACTTGTGAACTTTGAATTGGCATTTGAACTTTCTTTAAAATTAATTTGCATTGAAAAATTTGAATTGAAACCCAATTGAATCTTATCTTAGGAATTAATAAGAAAGTTTGGAAACTTGAACCTAATAGAAAACAGGATTCGAAATTTGGCGCCTAACAAGCGAATCCACCAACATTAAAAAGTTTCCTCTCCTCTCCTCCAATAACCAACTCAAGAGATCTAGGTAAATTGACAAAAATGCGATGTTGCACTCATAATACCAAAAGAAAGTCAAACTTCACAAGTTCTGGTCAATGCCTAAACATAAAGGATTGAAACCTTAATCTTACAAAAAAATTCATATTTAAAACCTTGGTAGATGAATAGCCTTGTAGTTTGGTCAGAATATATACCCAGGATCGAAACTCTAACATTGATGATATTTTGAACTCAGATGCCTCATGTATTGAGATAAAAATCATAATGACAATGCTTCCAGAACCTTATTAATAAAGGTGCCACACATTTCAGCAATCAGAAACCATGCACAAAGGCCAGTGGATAAGAGAAGAATGAGATTTATTTTGAAACCCTTGCCATCTTTAATTCTCTGATGAAACAAAGAATCAACTTGAGATGTCACAAGGCCTGAAAAGCCTTGGTAACTTGAATGATCAAAAGATAGAATATATGAGAGCCTCCTTAGACTGATTGACAATACAACCATTTCCCACAACTTGAAGAAAACTATGAGAGCCATAGATACCTTGATCCCATCTCAAAAATGCATGAGTATGTATGATGAAACATAAGCCATAATCAAGAGGGTAAATTTTGGGGTGAAACAACTATCTTAGAAACGTATGTTACTTCTCAGATCCTCACAATGGTAGATCAGAAATAGGTTATTTGTTTACATGTGATGGTACAACCATTTCATGGAGATATATGAAACAACTCATGGCAATAACTTCATAAAATCCTGCATAACTATTAGCACTACATAAAGTCACTTCGAAGAAGACATTTTAAGTAACTACTACAAATAATATAGTCTCACATATAAATGTATGCATGAGGGGGAGAAATAAATATTTTCTGCACTATTTTTCCCTTCACCATGGTTTTGTCCCACTGGGTTTTCCTGGTAAGGTTTTTAACGAGGCAGTTCACATTGAAAGAATATTGTACTTTTTTTCTTCACTAGATTTTTTTCACTGGGTTTTTTCTAGTAAGGTTTAGTGAGACATATCCTCAATGGAAATCCAAGAGGGAGTGTTATGAATAAATACTAAGTGGATGTCCATCTTTCCATCTTTCATCTTCCTATTCCCTATTAAGTGCTATGATTTCTCACTTTCCTAATATCTTATAAATAAGTAAGACATTTCAATGTAAAATGGGCTACTTGAAGAACATAATATAATATTGCTTCCTTTCTTCTCTTTCCCTCATTCACCTTTATATTGTTATTCATCTCCCATTCATCTATGTTGTTTTTGTTAATTTCATAACAAATGTTTTATTATCTGAGTTATATTATGGATAATTATTTAATCATTATTAATTTTTATAATTGTAATCTCACCTATCATGGATACAATTATACAATATTTTTATTGTGAATAAACAATCAGTCTTGATTTACATGATTATAACTCGCATATCATGGGTACAATTGTACAAATTTTGTCTAGTAAAATAATTAGGTTAAATTACAGTTTTAGTCCTCCTAATTTAGTTTATTCATGAAACTAGTCCTCTTATTTTATTCTTCAACAGCTTACGTCCCTATTTCTATTTTTATTAAAAAAAAGTTGATGTGTGTAATTTTTTTAATAGGTGGCCAATTTTGAATTATAGGGACACTGCCAGCTCGCATTCTCATTTTACATGTAATTTTATTTTTTTTATATTTATTTATTTTAACTTAAAATTATTTTAAAAATATAAAATATTATTAAAAAAATATTATTAAAAAATATAATAAAAAATTAACAAAACAACTCTCTTTAAACCCATATCCAGTTTTTTCGTTTTTAAGAATTGTTTGTTATTTCTTTTTTTTTTAAAGTGTTATTGAGATATGATCTTACCTGACCAGAAGAGATATTTAGTGACCGGCAACACTTGAACTTCTATGGTTGTTGAAGTGAATAGGAGGTACCTGCAAGACATTCTGATGCTAAAGTGAGGTTTAGAGCGAGAGTGCGAGTATATAGAGTAAGTGAGTAAAAAAGTATACATGACCATTTAGTGAAAGAGGGTATTTATAGCCCCAACGCTGGGCCAAGGTCTCCATTCAGGCTGGATTCCCAGGCCCATAATGGAGAGTGTCGGGACCCTACATGGGTAGAGGAGACCAGTTCGTGGTCTCTATCCTGGTTCAAATGGTCTGTGATTCTCAGAGGTGAAGACCCGTTCTTTTTTGGAGCATGATGACTATATCATATTCGGAGGACCGTTAGTCATGTTCTCTTGGTGGACACATAGAAGAGGCGTCCTTGACGTGCTCGTGGAGGAGATGTACTTGATGTGCTCTTGAGGGAGATGTTCCCCAATGGTATAGCAATTTGAGCCACTGTAGTGGACCCTCCTCGAAGTAGTACTTGGCGGGACTTTTCCGAAGGGGGACCAAGTGCAGGCCTAGTCCATAACAAGTTATTCAGCCTCTTACTGTATTCGGTTAGGCCTTTCCTAACGGCAGACTAAGCGCAGGCTCAGCCAAGAACATGAGCCTCTGAAGTCGTGCTCCTAAGTTGAAGAGCTATGACTTTTAGGGTGTGCTTGATTGTGAGAAGAAAGTGTGAAGAGAGAAAAATGTGAGAAATAATATGAAGAGAGAGAAATAAGTGAGAAATAGAGTTGATTTGATAAGTTGATTGGTATAAGAGAAATATAGAAGAAATAGAGAAGAAAAAAGTATGAATTGTTTTTAAAGTACTAAATACCCTTATTTATAAACTACTTCATTCGTTCCTTTTTAATTGTCACTTTTGTGAAAATTTTATGTTTCTTTTTAATTATCACTTAGAAATTTCAAAGTAGTGTTATTGATAGTTTTATCAAAATTAACCCTAATAATTTATTATATAGAGAGAAAAAGTAAGTTAAAATAATAAAAAGTTAAGGTTATTATAGGTAAAAGAAAAATTATTGCTTAAAAAGTAACAACAATTATTAGTTTTATTGGTATGTGTAAAAAGTCAAAATGTGACAATTAAAAAGGAACAGACGATGTATTAATTTTAGTTATTTAACTTTAAATAATTTAATTAACTCATTGAAAAAAAACTCACAACAATGTTTTAAATAACCTTACAAAAAATTTACAAAATTTTAGTTGAATTATCTTTGTATCTCATTGTACTATAATGTTATTTGAAACTTTAATAAGGCAACTAGTTAAATTTGATTTCACAAGGATAAACTAGTAAAATAGTAAAATATTACAGTTTCATTTGTTTTTGGTTGGAACTTCTTTCTAATATTGGAGAGAAAGAGTAGTTGAGTGGAACCCAATATTTTTTTACTCTCTCTTCTCTATTTCATCTCATTCCAAGCAAGAAAAAGTGCTTCTCTCTTCACAAATTCTCTCTTCTCAACTTGTCTCTTCTCAACTTCTATTAAACTAAGCAGACCATTAGGTCAGCTTCTATCTTTGACCCTCAGCTCGAGCATAGTTTCAATACGGTTGGAGAACTGACTTTTGGGTTTTGCGTTTTATCGTAAATGTTGCAGATAGCAAGAGTCGCCACCGACTTTTCTTTTATCCAATATATGAAAGGGTGAAAAGAACATGAAAGATCTTTTGATAGTTTTCTGAGTAAGGGGGGTAAATTATGAAAAGGGAAGGTGTTAGCGCCCTTTTCATTTGTAGTTATCTATGGGCTCTTAATAACTAGCTCACTTTGAAAAATGCTTGATGTTTGTGTATGTTTACAAATATTTTGAAAATGCCTAAGTGCTGAAATTTTGTAATGATTCTCATATCGTTGAGAATGTATACAAAATGTTTGTTTTGAAAATATTTATTGAAAGAAAGGGTTGTTTTGCAAAAATATGTTTTTGAAAATGCCAATGTAAGGCATTTTTTCTTTATAATAATTCTTGTATCAGTACTCAAGAGTGTTTATAAAATGCTTTGTAAGTAGTTGTTTTGAAAGTGTGATGTGTGAAAATTGTTTTAGTTTATGAGCAAGCGATTACGAGCGATCTACCTACTCAAAAAGTATTTGTTCTTTTCCTCCTCCTTTAAATAGTGCTACCCTACTATTAGTTTAGTAGGAATCCCTATCATTGGATATGAGGGACATGTGCGGGTCGTACAGTCATAGAAAGCAACTTGTAGGATGCTTTAGCAATTGTCGTAAGGGACTAAGATCATTTACCAGAGGCAACATGGAAGTGTCATCGAGGTACTACGATCTTTTAACCGAGGGTATTTTCTAAAGTGTTCCATGTTCGAGGAACATGACTGTTTTTAATTCGAGGCAATAAGTGAGGGTCACCCTAGAGGTGCACGTGTACGAAGTGTTTTGATTTCAAGTATTTGTCTTGATATTGGATTTTCTAATGTTTGCTTTTAGTCTTGCCATACAATCATATTAAACTAACAGTAATAAGGAAAGCATTAAATTGTGGAAATTAAATATTTTATCCTATTACAAGGCTTTGGGAATGGGGGTGAAACATCAAGTTATGGTGAAAATGGTGGTTTCAAGGATCAAGTACAAGCATGTTCTGAAGATTTTTGGGTGTAGGGAGGTTGCTTCTTCACTTTATAATGGAGTGTGATGAGAGGAAACAAATGAGGAGCTCAATGCATTGACTTTGGTTTAAAGCTTGCTTTTCGAAAATGGAAGTGTAACCTTTCTCCCCTTAATGGCAAAATGGATTGGATAATGCTTGAATCAAATGGACCATAGCTCAAAAGCTTGTGCAATGTTCTCATTAGGGATAGATTTATAAGTTTATAGGCCTTCAAAGTAAGTTCATGTAGCTTAGGTTTGAGATTTGGCCATAAGGTTTTCAAAAGAATGACCTATAATTCAAGTTTGACATGCCAACTTCAACTTTTCGAATATCCTAGATCAAGTTTGATAACTTTATGTCCTTGGACATTTTGGAAAGCTTGAATCAAGATATACAACTTTCATGTTGACTACTTTGGCTGAATCAAATGGGAACTTGGTGAAAATTGGCCAAGAAGTTGGGATAAAAAACTGATCAAAACTTGTTGAAATTTTTTCTAAGTGTTGGATAAGAAATATCACAACTTCATGGGCTCATATCTCTTAAACTAAGCACTTTTTGAGGATCATACCACATTAAAAAAATTGTAGAATTCATTAATCTGTACAACTTTCATGTTGAAAGTTTTCCTTGAATCAACTTGTATCTTGAGGAAACTTGCTTGTGAAGTTAGGGTTTTTTAGGTACAAAACACTTGAATTTTCTAAGTGTTTGAAAATCTTCAATTTTGACTTTTGTTGACTTTCTTGATTCTTTATGATCAAGTTTGATAGCTTTGAATGTTTTGATGATTCTTGATTTTTGAATTTCAATGTTGATCAAAAAGTCAAACTTTGACTTTTGTGTGATCGTTGACTTTTCATTCAACAGATTCAATTCTTCAACTATCAATCACTTGTATCTTTGGAGATGAATTGAGACATGTAATTAGGTCAAGATGTTGTATTTGAGCCCTTGAGACCATGATTTAAACCATTAGGTCATGCACTAGGCCAAAAGTCAATGATCAGTCATCTTCAATAAAAACCCTAATTTGGCAATTTTTGACCTTTGATGATTTGAGGGCTTTCCTTGAAGAATCATGATCAACCCTTGATCAAACAATGAGTATCACCGCAAAATGTTGATGTTGACAAAAAAATCTTGAAGTTTGATTGTATGTTGACCTCAATTGACTTTTTACCCAATATAGTTGATTTTCAATCATCTAAGCCATTGACTGAGCAAACATGTAATGAAAGAATTGAAACTTGACATAAGCATTATTGAAGACCCATGATTAGGCATGAAAATCAATTGAGACCCTTGCAGACCAATTTTCTTTGAGAAGCACCAAACCCTAGTTTAAGACCCTTGCTTAGGAGGTGGTTTTGACCAGTCAACTCTTGAGTAGTTTTGAGCAAATGGGGATCTCATGAGAATGTATTGAAGAAAATGGGAGGGAATTTTTTTGGGTACAATAATAGTTGACGGGGACGAGGGCACCGACATATAGTCCACCATATTCGAGGAAAGGAGGTGTGGCCCTCTGGATTAATAACCTTCCTTGTTGAATAGGATCGTTCGAGGAATATTGTACGGACAAGGAAGATGTTGTATGAATATCGTGGTTGGGAGCCAAGGTGTTCCCGTGGAGGAAATGGTACTTGCTCTACTTATGGGGAGTTGAAGATTTTTGGTCGACGCCCGCTCCCTGCGCCACGTGTCACAACATTTATTCTGACATGATGATGGCCTAGGCGTAGGGGTCATCATGGCCTAGGTGCGTGGGGGGCTGCGTGTCAGGGTGTTGACACGTAACCCAAACTGATGTTTCGTCTTCCATGCAAGGCTTATAAATATATTTAGGGTTTCATTTACAAAGTTTTATCTTTTTCTCCTTCCCTTTTACCTACTCTCTTCTCTCGTTCCTCTTCTTCCGATTCGTATTTCGCTGTCATTGCCGCCGTGTCCGCCGCCGCAACCTTCATTTAATCTTCAAACAAGTAAGTGATTTCCTTTTTATCTATGATTAACCATGTATTTAATCCTCGCAGCATGCAAGTTTTTAGATGAATCTCGTGTTCTGGGAGTGTTCTTCCCCGTGAAACTCATAGTTCTTATTGTTTTTGCCTGCAAGATTCATGTTTTCCCTTGTGGGGTTCATGTGTTCCCCGCAAGATTCAGGTTTCCACCTGCGAGATTCATGTTTCTCCTCGTGAGATTCATGTGTTCTCTGCGAGATTGATGGGGACCCTTATTAGTCATGCCCTCTGCTTAGGAGGGTTAGTCTTGATTTTCTTTGAATTTGTCGAGCGAGGGTTTGGTCAGGGATCGTGTCCTCATTCCATGATATGCCCTTTCATTGACTCGTGGTGGAAGGTTGGATTTATTTGACTGTCGAATTCACTTTTTTCCTCTGATTTTCAGGTGAAATGGCCGAATTTTTCAGGGATGTTCAGATGGTTGACTCAATCACTGACCCTGAATTGAATTGGGTTTCTCCCGAGCCTCGAAGCATAATTTCTAGCTATGTTGTGTCTTTAGAAGACGTGTTTATGCACATCAAGGATGGGGTGGACGACTCAGGCATCGATAAGCATTAGAGAGTTGGTAGACCATCTGCGAGCAAAAGGATTTGCTCATTTTATTCGAACAATCACATCCCCATGTATGATATTGTTTTTAAAGAATTGGGAGGATGATGAAAACGATACCATAATCTCACATAGTCTGCTTATGAACAGACCTTACTGACGATGTACATGCGTTGTTTCAAATTCCAACAGTCGAGTTATAAGGAAGATAATCCCTATTCCACCCCTTTGAGCCAAAGAAGTAGGAGTTTTTTCTTTTCACACAAATTAAAACGCTTAATCATAACCTGGGGCAGGGTAGCTTTCTCAGTTAATTCAGAGGTGCATTCAGTCGCAAGCTCCTCCTTCATACACGATAAATAGTGTAGAAGATACCTTCCAAAAGATGGTGATGGTTCCGCATAATCATCAAAGCAGGAAGTCATTATCTCTCAAAATAAAAGCCCATCCCGCTGACTGTAATCACAAAAGAAACAGTTCAGGAAAAAGACAGGGATAGCAAAATCACAAAAAAAATAGGTCCTACAAATGCTCAACAAAAAAGAAAAGGTTACAAAAATGACTGCCTTCAAAAAAATTCAAAGAATAGTTCAATTGCATATCGCGAGTTCCAGCCACTTTTAGACTGTTTCAAGCATTCAAGCACATCCCCGAGGCTTCCAGGAACCTAGCCAAGTCCTCACACAAGTGCTTCAATGTCTGGATCAAGCACGTCACCATTGCACCATATGGTATAATTCTCTGATCTCAAACTTTTATTTCGTGAAATATAAATGGATTCCATATGCATATTCATGTTCATACTAATGTTTGTGTGCATTTAGAACCCTTATACACAAGCTTTAACGTCAGAATTAAAAAATGCCATGGTTAGGGCATGAAGGTTTTGTTGCATTGTATCTCTATGTACATGGACTCTCAGGCTAAATGAATGCCAACATTGAATTTGTAGACCCAAAATTAGGTGGGTAGGGTCATTTTTGTTTTTATTTTCATGAGATTTCGCAGGTTTGATGTTTTGGCCAACCGGAAGGGATGACTGGAGCCACCACCTCTGGTGGCTTGACCAGCGTTGAATGAGGTATGGCAAAAATGGACGAGGTGATTGGTTCGTTTAAATTACAGGGGTCCACTTGGCGCCCGTGTTTTCTACAGTCAGCATCAGGCTTGAATTTGTGTTATATATTTATCATTGTATTTATACTCCCGGATGTAAAGCCGTCCCAACGGTTGAGTGTGTATGTGTTAAGGCGTTATGTGTGTGCAAGGGAAGAGGTTCAATCCCTGCCTCTTGCCATATTATTTTTCAAAACTTCACTTGCAGATCCAGTATGCTAAGGCTAAAGGATTATACCATGTTCTATCACTTCATCATCATTGGATCCATCAAGCAGCAGATCTAGCACCTCAGAGTGAAGCATCCACACTAGACCCTTAAAGAGCCAGCAACACTAAAACATGCAGGACCCTGGGCTTCCACTTGTTGGGCCTAACGAATTCTAATTTACCCCCCCCCCCCCCCCCCCCATTTCAGTTTGAACACTAGGCCCATTTTTTCTTTAATTTTTAGTTTTGTTTCATATTATTTTCAATATCGTTTTCAATTATAGCTATAAAATCAAAAGAAAAAAACATAAAACTTAGAATTAGGTTTTTTTATTTAATTTAATTTTCATAAATTAATTTAGTTAATTATTTTTTACTTTATTTTATTAGTTAAAACCAATTATAATTAGATTAAAATTTAATATTTTACCAAATAAGCAAAAACAACAAAATTATTCCAAGTGTGTAGAAGTTTTAGGGTTTTACCTCCCTTTCCATATTCGCGCACTTATTTTAAATTTCACATTTTTATTATTACTGTATCTGCCCATGGATTTTATTAGACTAATTAGGTTTCTTTTTACTTTTTGTTTCCCATTTTTGGATTTGTAAATTCCTCCTCCCCGAAGCCATGTAATAGTTAGGTTTTAAATTCCGCACTTTAAATTCTTGTACTTCTATTAACTGTTAGATGTATGCCTAATAAGATTTCATGGCAAGAACTAAAAGCAAACGTTAGCAAATCGAACATCAAAGATAAATAACTGAAACACAATGCACTAGCACATGCGCACCTCTAGGGTACTCCCACTTCGGTTGCCTTTGGAATAAAATAGTCATAACTATCGAATGTGAGGGATTTTAGTGGCTACCCTCTGGTTTAAAGATCATAAAAAATGACCCTCTCGATGTTGTCTCGGTATGATCTTAAGACTTTAGGGTGGTTACTAAGGGATCTCACTAAGTTTCCTTTGTGACTGTACGATGACCCTCGATTGTCCCTCAAATATCCAATGATAGGGATACTGTAATACGGTGGGAGAACTGACTTGGGTGTTAGGATGTTAAACGGAACAAGCGTGGGTCATCGTGTAGACCATGATAGCAATTGTGTTAGATATCTTTAGCAAATTTTTGAGGGACTAGATCATTTTGTATAGGCAACCAAGATAGCGTCATCGAGGGACTATGATCTTTTGTTTTGTTTTTGTTTTGCCAAAGTACCCAACATGCATAACATGGCCCATTTTTAAGGCAACAAGTGGATGTAACCCTAGGGGTGCAAGTGTGCATTGTGTATTGATTTTCATGCATTTTTGTCTTTGCATTAGGTCAAGCTACTTGTTAATTTTGGATTTTTGCATACAAACCCTAATCTCTAATAATGGCATAATTGAAAGCGTAAATGCGTAAAATAAATCTACCACTACTACAACATGATTATGGGGAGGGGGATACAATTTTGAATGGGGAATATTTGACAAGAAATTAAAACCCTAGTTTTACTATTACATCCAAATTGAATGAAATAGCATAAATAACAAATGAATAATATTTAAATAAACAAATTAAATAAATATACAAAATAATATGAATATGCAAAAAAGGTTTTTGTTTATTTTTATGTATGTAAAAATATTTAATATAAAAAGAAAGGAATAATAAAAAAGGATCATTATTATATTATTAAGGGTAAACCCTAATTTTCTTTTAAGAATACAAATATATTAAATATACTATTTATGTACAAGAAAATAAAATAGTGTATATACAAAAATAAAATATATTTAGAAACAAAGTATTATTTAAGTATAAATAATAATAAAAATAAAAGTATAATATTTTTTTATGTTTTTTTATTCTAAAATATCTAATAAAATAAAAGTATATATATATATATATATATATATATATATATATATATATATATATATATATATATATATATATATATATATATATATATATATATATATATATATATATATATATATATATATATATATATATATATATATATATATATATATATATATATATATATATATATATATATATATATATATATATATATATATATATATATATATATATATTAAATATGTAATAAAAATAAAATAAAATATATACAAAAATAAAAATATATTTAGAACAATATTTTTAGTGTAAATAAAATAAAGAATAAAAATAAAAGTATAATGTTATTATTTATTATTTTCAAATTTTCAATAAATAAAATTATATACTAATTAAATTATTTTTTATGTTACAAAAAATAAAAATAAAATACAAAATAAATGTGAAAATTTATAAAAATATTTTTGAGTATTTTTTATATTTGGAAATAATAAATAAAATCAGAAATGAAAATAAAATACAAAAGTATAAAATATAAAGAAATTGGGCCAGGGGGGTGCATTCAGCAAAAGGGGGGTGTCAAAAACAAAAGAAGCAAAGCCCAACCCAAGCTAGACTTCATCTTCAACCTTGGTTCAAAATTTCGCGCGCCCTGTACCAAACTTGAACAACCTGCATACGAGCTCTAATGCAAAAACACATAACATCAAAATTGTAGGGTTTTCCAAGACGAATTCAACCATATAAAAAACTTGTCTTAACTCTCAAAGACCAGAGAGAATTTCTCTGGCCCTAAAATCTAACCTAATTTTTTCAGGATGTTCATGGACCAAATTCTCTTAGCATGCTTAATTAAAATGAAAACTGAGCATATGTACAACTTCATGGCTATGAATACTACATTTCTTATTCACAAGCCTAAGTCTAAATGTTCCTAAATAGAGAGATAGGAAGTTGATAAAAACTTGTTTCAGCTGACTTCGTGTATGGCAATGTGGAGCTTTTTAACAAGGCTTGAGATGTTTGAGAGCTTGCTTGAACTTCCCCTGACCTTCTCTAATGTCTAGCATGCCTTGAATGTACTTGAACAAGCCTACAGAACTCAACCTGCACAAGCTGAAATCAAAAATGGAAAACCCTGTAAATGGAGTTACAGTTAGTGTTTAAGGGTTGGGATAGCTTGGGTAGGTTGTATGTAAGGTGTTTGAACAGGTTTGGGGCAAAATGCACGAGCAAATTGTGTTATGGAAATCAAACTGCAGATGTTGCCCTGTTTTGCCAATGAGATGTGATTTTGTGCTATGGGAGGTTTGAAGGCTCAAAGGGTCGTGTTTCTGGTTCAAGGGGATGTGAGGAAGATGTTTCAAAAGCTTGCACAAGTTAGTTTTAGCTGATGTTCAAGTTGTCATGTATTGGACAAATTTCTTGGTTATGGAGCAAAGTATGAGAAGTGATGTGAAGAAGACCTGTACAGGCTATCCATCAGCTTGCACACTTTTCCCTTGGCCCCTCAAGTTTGTGGATCTGATTTGCTGCACAAGATTTGGCTATATGCTCAAGGATTATGGTTTTGACATAAAGCAAACTTTGGCAAAAATGGTAATGTACCTTTTACCATTTAGGGATTAATCTTGTATGCAATTCCCTAATGACTAAAACAATGTCTTAGACCAATGGATTTGCATTTAATTATTGAGTGTGGAATGTTTTTAAGGCCGGTAATCTAGTGCAAAGAAAGCTGATTTGAAATTGCAACTTGTATCAATATGAACATGCCATGGATGAAAAGTGAGTTTTTGCCAACTTCAAGCCTTCGATTCTCCCTAACCACAAATGTGTTTGGAGAGTTCTTGGACATTTTGGAAATCTTGCAACATGCTCTACAATCCATATTTGAAATGAAATTTGAGATTCCAAGTGGAACTATGTGAAAAATGGACATGAAGATAGGTCAAAATCCTGCCTAAACTAGGGCAAAATTTCACCAAGTTAAAAGTTTTAGGGACCCTTGTTCTAAAAATCATAACATGAGATCCAAGCTTCTTTTGGTAAAACTTTGTGAATCATAGTTGTAGAATTTGTGGAGGATTGCAACTTTCATGTTGGAAGTTTTGTTTGAATCCAATTGCATCATGGTGAACATGTTGGGCAAAGTTAGGAAATATTAAGAAAATTTCATAACTTAGAAAAATTCTAAGTTATGAAAATTTTCAACTTTAAACCCTAATTTGCCAAAATTGGTTTCTTGATGAACAAGTTTCATGTTTTGACACACCTTGATGAAAAATTACCCTTGGCACTTGATTTTGACCAAAAAGTCAAAGTTTGACTTTTCGGTGTACAGTCAAATTTTAATCAGTTGACTACAAAATTCATCCGTCAATCCAATGCATTTGAGATCTTTTGAACCTTGTGAATAGGTCAAGATGATGACATTGAGTCCTTTAAACCATGTTTGAGCCCAATTTGCCATTGGCTAGGTCAAAAATCAGAAATTGCCTTTCTGCAGTCAAAACCCTAAAAATGACCATTTTGCCCTTTTGGTGATCTGATCAAATTTCTTGTAGAGTTGTGGTCCAAACTTGATCAAATGGTTCATATGAGTTCATAATGTTTATGTGGATAAAAAATTATGAGGTTTGACTGTAAATTGGCCACAGTTGACCTTTTCCCCAATACAACTGATTTCTAGGTCAATTGTCCAATTGATTGGGTAAAAATTTGATTGAAGGCTTGAAACTTGGTATGGACAAACTCATGAGTCCAACATGAAGTATGAAAGTAACTTTGAGTATTGAAAGTCCAAAATTCCTTATACAAACTCAAACCCTAATTTAGGTCATCAATGCAAGGAGATGTCTTGAGCAGTGCAAAACCTTAATCCTGTCTAGAGTTCAAGGAGCCTTGAGGGGAAATCTTGATAAAATAAGAGGGAAAATTTTGGGGTACAACAGCTGTCCCTGTTCAATCTTCTTGAACCTGAAGAGTTAGATTGGCGAGTTTGCCTTTCGTGACTCGAAGGTAAAAGAGGATTGGACACTAGAGTGCCCGTAAATTTGCACTCGTCAAAATGTAGCTGAGGGAATAGGCTTAAAGATGCCATTTAGAGATGGTAGAATCTTGTTGGAAATGGGCTTAGAGATGCCATCCAAGACTGTTTGTTGAAAATCAGGAGAATGAACGCCAGAATGGTATCCGTATTTGGAACGTATCTGAGTTGTATCTGGAGATTGGATTCATATGAGCAAAGGAATGGTGTTCGTGTCTAGAGCGTATCCGAGCTATAACCGTATTTGATTCTTGAATGAATATCAGAATGACCACCGTGTCTGGAGTGTATTTGTTATTGTATCTGAATTCTGAATGGGTGACAGAGAAACATCCATGTATGGAGCATCTCTGGGCTGGGGATAAATTCCGAATGAGTGACAGAATGGCAACTGTGTCTGGTGCGTATCTGGACTATATCTGAAGTTGAGATCTGTATGAGCAGTAGAATGACTTCCGTGTATGGAGTGTATCTGAACTGTAACTGGGATCTGAATAAGTGACAGAATGACTTCCGTGTCTGGAGTGTATCTGAACTTGAATTTGATAGTTGAATCTGAATGAGAAATAGAATGGCTTCTGTGTCTGGAGCGTATCTAGTCTGTATCTGATTGCTGAAGTCTGTATGAGTAGTAGAATGACCGTCGTGTCTGGGGTGTATCCATGCCGTATTTTGACTTGAAATTCTGAATGAGTAATAGAATGACCGCCAAGTCTGGGGTGTATCCATATTGTATCTGAAATCTTTGAACATTTGTTAAAGATAGCTTTTAATCTTATCCTGAAAAGGGTAAAATGTTAGCTAAAAACACAAAGTTATGTTGCATGAAATGTATGGTGCAATAAATGTGTTTTATGATATATGAATGTAATATATGCGCATGTAAGCTGATTAGCCGTCTTGCTGAGGAAAATAAATCCTTGATAGCGGGAGATAATGAAATCTTTGACTCCTGCCGGGGAAAATAAACCCTTGACTGCTGCTGGAGATTCAAAACCTTTGATTTGTTGAGACTGAGAACATCCTTTGGACTACTGCTGAGGATTGAAAATCCTTGGTGACTTGTGGGGATTTAACAAGAGCTTTGACAACTTCTGCGGGGAATTGAGAATCCTTCATGACTTTCCTGGCGGATAAGGGAAACTCTGACGATCTCTACTAGGGAATTAAAACCTGGGAGGCTTCAACTGGTGAAATGAGGACAAAAATCTTTGTGCTATTGGGAAATAACTCTGTGGGGAGAATGTTTATCCTGTTGGAGAGTTTTCAAAAGCTTGGGTTGTATGCCATTCTGTTGAGGAAGCAAGAATGAGAATCTTCATTCAGGCGTTTGGGTCAGGAGGTTAGGTGTATGCCAATCTTCTGGGGGATTTGGAGAAACCGGATGATTTCCACTGTGGTTTAAAGGTTGAAGTTTTGGACTACATTGGGGAAGAAAGTTGTATCTTCGCTGAGGGTTTGTAGTTCAAAGTTTTCTAGCTCCGCTGGGAGTCGGGAGTTTAGAAACTTAATTCTGATGTAAATTTTGAAACTTAACTCTGCTGGTGATGTGTATTTCAAGGTTTTAGCTCTGTTGAGAATCTGGATGACATACTGCAGGGGATTTCCTCCGGAATAGCGTAAAGACGTCTTCCTATACCTTCAACCTATCAGTAATTATCCTTTCTCATTTCATTTTATTTGTAAGTAGTGATTATATTCAAATTCATATGCTCATTTTAATACATCATTGGACGTTTTCAAATAAAACATAAGTGTAAAAAAGAAAGAAAAAACAAACAAATTTATGCACTTTGAAATATATTTGTATTAACTTTGTGTAAGTATTTTGTACAAAAGAAACAGACATCCTAGTAAGAGAATGTTGTCAAAAAATGAGAAAACTTTATACAAAGAAAGATGGCTATGTGTAACAATTCCATTGGGTTCCCATTCTTCTATAGCCTTCACAACTCTGAGTATCTTGTCCATTCGTTGCTTCGTCCGAAGATGATTGGATTGATCAGAAGCTTGGAGCTTGTCTGTGAAGAGATTATCCTTAAAGTGATCCGACGAGACATAATCATACGCTTTAATTCCCTAACTTTTGCCTGGACCGCTCTTTCGGGTTTTCAATCCACCGGGAAACCCTTTTTTCCCAAGTCGCCCTTTTGGGTTTTCAACTTGTCGGGTGTACAAATTTTTTTATTTATCCCTAATTCTTTCCTGAACCGCCCTTTCGGGTTTTCGATTCACCGAGATGCCCATTTTTGCCCAAGTCGCCCTTTCGGGTTTTCAACTTGTCGGGTCGTTTTATGCGTAGTATCTTTTGACTATGTCTGCGTTTGCAGGGTGCGGCAGGTCATCGCCGTCCATAGTGGCCAGAATCATGGCCCCACCAGAAAAGATATTTTTGATCACAAATGGTCCTTCGTAAGTAGGAGTCCATTTGCCCCTGGGATCACTTTGCGGCAAGATGATTTGCTTGATTACAAGGTCCCCGACTTGATATACTTGTCTCTTGACTTTCTTGTTGAAGGCTTTGATCATATGTTTTTGATATGCCTGACCATGGCAAACAGCAGTAAGTCGCTTTTCATCAATCAAGTTAAGTTGATCAAGTCGGGTCTGAATCCAATCATCTTCATTCAAACCAGCATCCTTCATGATTCTCAGGGAAGGAATCTAAACTTCCATAGGTAAAACAGCCTCCATGCCGTATACCAAAGAAAAGGGTGTTGCCCCAGTTGAAGTGCGTGTCGTGGTACAGTACCCGTGCAGAGCAAACGGTAACATCTCGTGCCAGTCCTTGTAGGTGACTGTCATCTTTTGAATGATTTTCTTGATATTTTTGTTCGCAGCTTCAACAACACCATTCATCTTTGGCCGATAGGGAGATGAATTGTGATGTTGAATCTTGAACTGCTCTCACAGAGCGGTGATCATAGTATTGTTCAAATTTGTACCGTTGTCCGTAATGATCCTGTCGGGGATACCATACCGGCATATGAGGTTCTGCTTGATGAAGCGGGCAACCACATTCTTTGTAACGGAAGCGAAAGAAGCTGCTTTGACCCATTTGGTAAAGTAATCAATGGCCACCAGGATGAAACGGTGTCCATTGGATGTTGTAGGCTTGATCTCTCCAATCATGTCGATTCCCCACATCGCGAATGGCCAAGGAGCTGTTAGGACATTGAGAGGAACTGGAGGAATATGTACCTTGTCAGCATAGATTTGGAATTTGTGACAAGCACGGGAATATTGATGACAATCAGCTTCCATGGTAGACCAGTAGTAGCCTGCCCGTAGAATCTTCTTAGCCATCGTATGACCGCTTGAGTGGGTGCCAAAGGTGCCATTATGTAGTTCAGCCATGATCTGCTCAGCTTCAACCTTGTCCACACATCGGAGTAGGACACAATCAAGATTGCGCTTGTATAGGATACCATTACTCAGAAAGAACTTGGTCGTGAACCTCCTTAAGAACTTTTTGTCGTTGACTGAAGCTCCTTCAAGGTACTCTTGTGCTTCGAGATACCTTTTGACGTCATGAAACCAAGGTCGGTCTACCACTTCTTTGGCATTAATCTCGTGACAATGTGATGGTTCGTCCATTCGTTCAATGGTGATTTGAGGTGCTTCATTATCCCAATTAAGTTTAAACATGGATGACATTGTAGCTAACGCATCCGCTAACTGATTCTCTTCTCGCGGGAAGTGCTCGAAGGTAATCTGCTCGAAATGTGGTAACAATGTCAAGACATGTTCTTTGTAAGGGATGAGGTTATGGTGTTTAGTATCCCACTCTCCTTTGATTTGACTGATAACCAAAGCTGAGTCCCCAAATACAACCAGAGATTTGATTCCCAAGTCAATAGCAGCCTTGAGACCAAAGATACAAGCTTCATACTCGGCCATGTTGTTGGTGCAGCTGAAGTAGAGTCTAGCAGTGAAAGGTGTATGGCAACCTTCTGGAGAGATAAGTACCGCGCCGATACCGTTGCCAAGTGCATTTGAAGCACCATCAAAGTACAGGGTCCATCGGGATCCTTGTTCAGGTCCGTTATACGGTCTGTTACCTTTAATGTTGTCCAATGTCATAATATCCTCGTCAGGGAAGTCGAACCTCATAGATTGGTAATCTTCAACGGCTTGATGAGCTAGATGGTTAGCTAGTACACTCCCTTTTATAGCTTTTTGGGTTGTGTACTGGATATCATACTCAGTCAGGATCATCTGCCATCTAGTGATTCTTCCGGATAAAGCAAGCTTCTCGAAGACGTACTTGATCGGATCCATTTTAGAAATCAGCAGAGTGGTATGTGTCAACATATACTGCCTTAGCCGGCGAGCAGCCCATACCAAAGCGTAGCAAGTTTTCTCGAGCAGTGAGTAGCGAGTCTCACAGTCGGTAAACTTTTTGCTAAGGTAATAAATGGCATGCTATTTTCGGCTAGACTCGTCATATTGGCCCAGTACGCACCCCATTGAATTATCCAAAACAGTCAGATACATGATTAAAGGTCTTCCTTCGACGGGTGGCATCAAGATAAGAGGTTCCAGCAAATACTCCTTAATTTTATCGAAAGCAACTTGACAATCATTATTCCATTCAACCACCTGATCTTTCTTCAATAGCTTGAAGATTGGCTCACAGGTAGATGTTAGGTGAGAGATGAACCTTGCAATATAGTTTAGGCGTCCGAAGAAACCTCTAACCTCCTTCTCATTGCGGGGGGCAGGCATTTCTTGTATAGCTTTGACTTTGGCAGGATCAACCTCGATGCCTTTGTTACTGACGATAAATCCCAAAAGTTTACGGGACCTGACTCCGAAAGTGCACTTGCTAGGGTTCAGTTTAAGCTTATATTCCTTTAACCTGACAAACAACTTTTGCATATGGTCGAGGTGTTCTTCTTCTGTCTGTGAACGGGCTATCATGTCGTCTACGTAGACTTCAATCTCATGATGTATCATGTCATGAAACAAAGCTACCATGTCTCGCTAATAGGTTTCCCCGACATTCTTCAGTCCGAATGGCATCACTTTATAGCAGAAGGTACCCCACTGCGTAACAAAAGTAGTCTTCTCCATGTCTTCGGGGGCCATCTTGATCTGGTTGTACCCTGAAAATCCGTCCATGAAAGAGAATACCTTGTGTTGAGCTATATTGTCAACCAAGATGTCAATGTGTGGTAGTGGAAAATCAACTTTAGGGCTATCCTTGTTTAAGTCTCTGTAATCCACACACATCCTGACTTTGTCGTCCTTCTTAGGAACGAGCACAATGTTAGCAACCCATTGTGGATAGGAAGTAACAGCCAGAAAGCCAGCATTGAACTGCTTCATCACTTCAGCTTTGATCTTTTCGGATATGTCGGGCCTCATTCGGTGGACTTTCTGTTTGATTGGTGGACAGTCTTCTCTTGTAGGGAGACGGTGAACCATAATATATGTATCTAGTCCCGGCATGTCTTCATAGGACCATGCGAAGATCTCAACATATTCATTCAACAGCTGAACTAAGCGTCCCTTGACACTTGGCTCCAGGTTGGCACCCACTTTAACCTCTTTTCTGTCTTTGGCAGTACCCAAATTGATAGTCTCTAACAACTCTTCATGGGGAAGAATAGCCCTTTCTTCTTGTTGCAAAAGTCTAGCCAGCTCTCCAGGCACTTCACAACCTTCATCACCTTCGTATCCGGCATGATTGACCAGATCTTCAGAGTCACTGAAGGCCATAGCAAAATTGTTACCCATGGAATCCGGAGTGAATGGGTACCTGCATTTTGTGAGTGTGGGTGTGTGTAAGGGATAGCCATCCTTAAACAAAATAAAATTTAAACGGAAAGAAAATGAACACAAAAGTTTATAGATGAAAACGTCCATGATTCATTAAAAATGGCATATGAAAATGAAGAATCAAAACCCTTACAAATGGACCTATATGCCCCGAGTAAGGCATAAAGCCAAAAGAGTGTACAAATTGTTTAATAATTATTACAGACCAAATAGGAAATGTTCAAAAGATAAATTACTGATTGATGAAAGTAATGGGAACAAAGTCTTTCGCCTCTCAGTTGTTCAGTACTCCTTCGATGGTTGGAAAGATCCAGTCTTCAAAATTGCTTCCTTCTTCATCGTCCTCTAAAGCATGAACTCCGTGATGAGTGATTTTCAGTGGCGGTCCTCCAGCCCGGGAGCGACGCACATCTTTCTGGCTAGCAGCAGTGAAACCCAATCTGAACTTATCTGTCTTGTAAGGAAAATCTGGCAGTTGACCCCACATTGTACTTCCTCCTTCCTTGATTACAGCCTCCGCATCTTTAAGGGATGACATTCGGGACACATGCTTGGTAATGATGGGCACATCAGTCATTGTCTTGTCTACTGCACCTTCAGGAGAAACCTCTTCAAAGTGTTGGAAAGGTGTTTCTATGAATTCACCATCTAACTCCATGTAGCGGAAAGAGTTAAGGTGGCTTATCATATACTCCTCCTCACCATGAACTGTTATAATCTTACCCATGACTGGGTATTTGAGCATCTGGTGTAGAGAAGAAGTGACTGCCCCAGCGTTATGGATCCATGGCCTTCCCAACAAGCATGAATATGAAGGAAGGATGTCCATCACATAAAAAGTAGAGTTGAAAATTTTCATCCCCACCTTAATTGGGATGTTCACTTCTCCATGAACCATCCGCTTGGAACCGTCGAAGGATCGAACAATGATATTACTAGGCTTTAGGGTCAAACCTTCACAGTCTAGCCTGTCCAATGCTTTCTTTGGTAGAACATTTAAAGATGAATCGATATCAACCAGAACATGAGCAACTGTGGTCCCTCTGCACTCTACCGAGACATGCAGCGCATCATTATGCTTTCTTCCTTTAGATGTTAGACCGGCATCAGAGAAACCAAGACCATTATCGGCTGTAAGGCTAGCCACGCACTCTTGAAACTGGTCTACAGAAGTTTCTTGAGGCACGTGTGCCGTCTTCAGGAACTTGATCAAGGCTTTGGCATGAGCCTCGGAGCAGAGCAATAGAGCCAGCATAGAGATTTTTGAAGGGGTTTGCCCCAGCTGCTCTACGACATCATAGTCGCTCTTCTTAATTATATTTAAAATCTCCTCCATCTCCTTTTGGGTGGTCTCGGAGATAACCAAAGTCTGAGCCCTCGTCCTGACGGGCACTTCTTGGATCCCCTTACC
Organism: Vicia faba; assembly: GCA_948472305.1. Lineage (NCBI taxonomy): Eukaryota > Viridiplantae > Streptophyta > Magnoliopsida > Fabales > Fabaceae > Vicia > Vicia faba. The sequence goes on from OX451740.1 coordinate 322,599,051, forward strand.
TTTATCAGCAGTAACAGCAGAGGGTACAACTTTAGGAGTAATAATTTCTTCAATTACTGGACTTTGCACAGATATATTGACAGTCACATGAGCACTTGAGGGTCCGAAGACTGCCCGTGGAGGAGCAATCTCCAGAGGGAAGATTCTTTCGCTACGAGTGATCTTACTTATCCCCACAATATTCCCCACATCAGGAGTCTCTTCATCGGAATTTTCTTCAACTGATTCGATCTGTTTCACACCGTGATAGAAGATCTCTCCTCCATAACTCCATGATATTGTCTTATTGGACTTATATGGGATAAGCCCCGGCATGGTAATCTTCAGCAGTACAAACTTTAGATCGGGTGTAATCTTAACAGGCCTTTTGCAGGTCTTGGAAAGATTGTCGGAAATGGTGATTATAGCAACATCATTGATTGGAGTAACAGGAGTAACGTGAGTGATAGTAGCAACAAGAGTTTTCTGAAAGAGGATCTCTTGAGTATCCATCAAGCGTTGGATGCCTGACTTCAACAGCGGACAGTCGGATTGCAAGGTCGAACAAAGGTAATAATCTTTTCCACAGCCCGGGAAAATCCTGGCTTTCAACATATTCATCTTGATCATTGGCAACAGAGTCATTAAGTCATCAACAGCGGTAACATGAAGATCTTCCACAATAGCATGGACATTATGACCATGTTTTGGCATAGGAGCGGATATCACATTAGGTTTTTTGGAGGCATCAAATTCCACCTCCTTGGCATCTATCAAATCTTGGATCTTGTTTTTAAGGGCCCAATAGTTGTTGGTGTCATGCCCTACACTGTCCGAATGATATGCATATTTTGCATTTGAATGATAATAGGGAGAAGCGGTATTTGGGTTTTTCGGCGCTTCTTTCATGTTGGTAAGGTTTAACTTTAACAGATGAGGGAGGACCTGAGCCGGCGTCATATTGATCCGGGTGAACTGTCGTTGTGGCCTTTCTACCCTTTGCTGGTTAGCTCTGGGTTGACTACTTCGAGGTTGATTGGCTGAAGAGTTCTGGATCATCACAGCCCCCACCGCTGGTCGGCACTCCATTCTCCCTTGATTTCTCTAGGTGTGAACAGCAGAAACTTCCTTCTTGGCTGGGAAGGTCTTCTTGATGGTAGTAGAAGTGGAGGCATCCTTCTGAATTTTACCACTCTTAATGCCAACTTTGACCCTTTCACCGGTCATAATTAATTCGGTGAACCCTGCAGATGAGCTCCCGATCAAGTGATTGAAGAATGGGCCAGACAGGACCCCAAAAAACATGTCAATCAGCTCTCTATCCGACAATGGTGGCTACACCCTTCCAGCCAAATCCCGCAACTTCTGGGCATACTCCTTAAATCCCTCATTAGAGGCCATACCCATACTCTATAGTTGAGTACAAGTAGGCGCTAAATCTGCATTATATTGGTATTGTCGGTAGAAAGAAACAGCCAAATCTTCCCAGTTATGAACATCAGATCTCTCAAGTTGATAGAACCAGTCCAATTGCGTACCCGACAAACTATCTTGAAAAAAGTGGACCCATAGATCCTTATCAGAAGAGTGAGGTTGGGTCTTTCTGACGTAGGACCGCAAATGCATCTTCGGACAGGACAAACCATCGTATTTAGCGAATGTAGGAACTTTGAACTTGGGAGGAATGAAGATCCCAACAACCAACCCTAGTTCTTCGAAATCCAGCCCAGGTACCCTTTGTACCTCCATGGATGCCAACTGATCCTCAAGATTCTTATACTTATCGTCCGCCGGAGGGTACTGCTGTTCGGAGTAATCTTTGTCCTCTTCCTCTTCTTCTTCTTTAGCTTCAGACTCAGAGGGAATTGCAACTCCCTTTCCTTTACCAACCCCTTCGTCAGACGTCGAGGGGAAATCCAGAACTCTCCTAGCCTGATTCTCAAATCTTCTTCCCATAGTGGCCACACCAATTCTTTTCTTTTTCTTCTTTTCCTTTTCCTTCTCTAACAGTGCTTTAAGGTCCTATTGACCCTTTGCTAAGGTCATGAGGAGTTGTTGGAATTGCAAATTCTGCGCTTGTAGATCTTTGATTGTCTGCTCTATATCCATCTTGCTGAAATAAATAGCAGAAAGATAAGGAAACCTGGTGTGAAGACCTGCTTATGCATATGATGAATGATATGTTATTCATGTAATGCATTCAAGGATTTAGAAATTCAAATTTGTTATAAACAAAAAAGAACGCACGTCATATTAATAAAATAGAATTGTTAGTACATAAATGCCCCATGGGCAAAATATTATAAAATTCTAATGTAAAAAGACGTTGCGCATCCTTTTCAGTGCGATGTAGGTGTTGATAGTCTGCTCTTCGTGGAGTCAAAGAGCAAGTTCCAAAACCTTCTTCTCACTGGCGTAGAAGCTGGCTTCAAAAGTGTTATGTTCTTCCTTGAGCTGTATCCAACTCTTTTGCAAATCTTCCAATGATGTTGGCATGTCAGGATGTAGGAGGGTGTATGGAACCTCTCCTTCTATAACGGGCTCTTTGATCATGGGCAAAATGTAGGGGTAAGGCATCATAAGACTCTGGGCGCGGGTTCGTACCCACTTGAGGTAAGGCTCAAGGGGGATGGAATTATTGTGCCCCAGTGTCTTACTATCCACTTTGTTGGGCATCCTCCAAGCTCGGATAAACCTTTGTCGAAGTCCTTGAGCGTCGTTGTCGAAGTCAAAAACCAAGTCTAGAATCAGCATTTCATGAGGGCCATCCCTTCGGGCATATCCAAATTGTCTCAGAGCCAAGCAGGGGTTGTAGGTAATGCCTCCCCTAATGCCAAGTAATGGTACATTAGGGAATTCCCCACAACGATCAATGATGATGACATTTTCTCTGAACCGAGAACACCAATGAACATCAGAATGTGTAAGAGTCATCAAGCGTTGTGACCACCTCAAGCCTTGCTCATTCTTCAAGACTGATTGGGGAAGGTGAGAAATAAACCACCTTGCTAGAAGAGGAGTACAACACATGAGAACACCTATTTTCCTCATTGTTCGTGTGTGAAATGAGTGGAGGATATCCCCAAGCAATGTAGGCACAGGATTCCGAGATATGAAAATCTTGACAGCATTCACATCTATAAGCTGATCAGGATTTGGGAACAAGACCAACCCATAGATGAGAAGTGCTACAATCTCCTCAAAAGCTTGAAGATCTAAAGAATTCCAGCAGTCTTGTGCTTTCTCAAACATAAACTTTGCCAAGAAACCCTTGACACCACTTCTGGTTTCCCAATGACCTTTGATATCAGATGGTTTCAAGTGTAAGGCTTGAGCAACATCTTCAGGCTTTGGTTCTCTTTCTGTACCGTTGTATGGTAGTTGATGGAGAATAGGAATCCTCAAGAGTTGAGAAAATTCCTCCAAAGTTGGCACTAGTTGGTAATCAGGAAATGTAAAGCAATGGTGTAGGGGTTCAAATAACTGGAAGAGAACTTTCACCATGTCTTCTTCAATGTTGGAGTTGACCAAGTTGAGAAGTCTACCATGTCTTTCACTGAAGGGAGAATTCTCTGGAATCTTGGAAACAAGCTCCTTGAGTTGAGGAGGGATTCTCACAAGTTTGACCTGGATTGTTTTTCTGCGGAATGATTCCATTACCTACAAAACAGGAACAAAGATGAAGATCCAAACCCTTGAAATGGTTAGTGGATGCATATGATTCTTTATGATGCATGCACAAGTATATGTACAAGCAAATCACACAAGATCCTAGTTTCAGGCTGGCGTGGGGTTTCATAGGTAAGTACCCTCTTGAAGTTAGTTGGCTCAACCTGTCCTATAAATAGTAACCGGGTTCTAAGGAGCTCAATATCACTGGATTTTTTCTGTGTTCATTGTTTTAGTTTGGCCACTTTACTGGCGACCGAAATATTCCAAGAAAACAACCCTCAATGAGTGTAGTATCGAGTATCTACCAACTTCAGACTGCACCAAATCCAGTCATCTCACTACCCCTAAAAAGGCCAAGATGGTCAAGTAAAGGTTCTAAAAGTTCATTAGTGCTTCATGACATCACTCAGTGGCCATGTATTCTCTTTGATTGAGTCAAAGGCTACCGGTACCCACAAATATGTCTCACTAATATAGCTATTGCTTCAACCATGTCGGTATACCTCACACAGTTTCCACAATGTATTGCTATTTACCTATGAATGTTTCCCAAATCTGGGTAGAGGATTTCAAACCCAAACAATAGAACCAAATGTAAAGCAATCAAAGCAAACAGGGTAAGCATGTAAAGGTGATCTAAACCCTAAGGTAACCCCACTTTTAGATTTTTCCCCAGCAGAGTCTCCAGTTCTGTGATACGGTGGGAGAACTGACTTGGGATTTTGCGTTTGTGTTTGCAAATGTTTTGGTTTAGCAAGAGTCGCCACCGACTTTTTATTTTATCCTAAGGTTAGGTCAAAAAGCACAGGAAAGAACTTTGAGATGTTTTCTTGGGTTCGGGAAGTAGATTATGAAAAGGGAAGGTGCAAGCACCCTTTTCATCCATGGTTATCCATGGGCTCTTAGTTACTTGTTTAGATCACTTGCTTTTGTTTTTCCATTGTTTGAAATGGTGCTTTGTGTGTGGTTCTGAAAGATGTTTTGAAAAGAGGCCATCGTTGTGGCAACCTTTGTAATGATTCTTGTTTGAATGTATACAAAGATGTATTGTATTTTGAAAAGATTTCAATGTTTGAAAGTTTGATTTGGGAAATATTTTGAAATTGTGTTGTGAGGTGTGTTTGAAAATAGCAAGGATGTTTTGCAAGCTTTGATCAAGTAACTAGGAGTTATCTACCCTATTTTACTCAAAAATCTTTCCTATACATTTTTAACCCTTTTGACAGTGTTGTTTTACCATTGCATTTGGTAAACAACCTTGTATTAGGATGTTAAACGGGACAAGCGCGGGTCATCGTATAGACCATGATAGCCATTGTGTTAGGTATCTTTAGCATATTTTTGAGGGACTAGATCATTTTGTATAGGCAACCAAGATAGCATCATCGAGGGACTATGATCTTTTGTTTTGTTTTTGTTTTCCCAAAGTACCCAACATGCATAACATGGCCCATTTTTAAGGCAACAAGTGGATGTAACCCTAGGGGTGCAAGTGTGCATTGTGTATTGATTTTCATGCATTTTTGTCTTTGCATTAGGTCAAGCTACTTGTTAATTTTGGATTTTTGCAAACAAACCCTAATCTCTAATCATGGCATAATTGAAAGCGTAAATGCGTAAAATAAATCTACCACTATTACAACATGATTATGGGGAGGGGGATACAATTTTGAATGGGGAATATATGACAAGAAATTAAAACCCTAGTTTTACTATTACATCCAAATTGAATCAAATGGCATAAATAACAAATGAATAATATTTAAATAAACAAATTAAATAAATATACAAAATAATATGAATATGCAAAAAAGGATTTTTCTTATTTTTATGTATGTAAAAATATTTAATATAAAAAGAAAGGAATAATAACAAAGGATCATTATTATATTATTAAGGGTAAATCCTAATTTTCTTTTAAGAATACAAATATATTAAATATACTATTTATGTACAAGAAAATAAAATAGTGTATATACAAAAATAAAATATATTTAGAAAAAAAGTATTATTTAAGTATAAATAATAATAAAAATAAAAGTATAATGTTTTTTTATGTTTTTTTATGTTTTTTTATTCTAAAGTATCTAATAAAATAAAAGTATGTATATATATATATATATATATATATATATATATATATATATATATATATATATATATATATATATATATATATATATATATATATATATATATATATATATATATATATATATATATATATATATATATATATATATATATATATATATATATATATATATATATATATATATATATATATATATTAATTATATTAAATATGTAATAAAAATAAAATAAAATATATACAAAAATAAAAATATATTTAGAACAATATTTTTTAGTGTAAATAAAATAAAGAATAAATAAAAGTATAATGTTATTATTTATTATTTTCAAATTTTCAATAATTAAAAGTATATACTAATTAAATTATTTTTTATGTTAGAAAAAATAAAAATAAAATACAAAATAAATGTGAAAATTTATAAAAATATTTTTGAGTATTTTTTATATTTGGAAATAATAAAATAAAATCAGAAATGAAAATAAAATACAAAAATATAAAATATAAAGAAAATGGGCCAGGGGGGTGCATTCAGCAAAAGGGGGTGTCAAAAACAAAAGAAGCAAAGCCCAGCCCAAGCCAGACTTCATCTTCAACCTTGGTTCAAAATTCCGCGCGCCCTATACCAAACTTGAACAACCTGCAGACGAGTTCTAATGCAAAAACACATAACATCAAAGTTGTAGGGTTTTCCAAGACGAATTCAACCATATAAAAAACTTGTCTTAACTCTCAAAGACCAGAGAGAATTTCTCTGGCCTTAAAATCTAACCTAATTTTTTCAGGATGTTCATGGACCAAATTCTCTTAGCATGCTTAATTAAAATGAAAACTGAGCATATGTACAGCTTCATGGCTATGAATACAACATTTATTATTCACAAACCTAAGTCTAAATGTTCCTAAATAGAGAGATAGGAAGTTGATAAAAATCTGTTTCAGCTGACTTCGTGTATGGCAATGTGGAGCTTTTTAACAAGGCTTGAGATGTTTGGGAGCTTGCTTGAACTTTCCCTGACCTTCTCCAATGTCTAGCTTGCCTTGAATGTACTTGAACAAGCCTACAAAACTCAACCTGCACAAGCTGAAATAAAAAATGGCAAACCCTGTAAATGGAGTTACAGTTAGTTTTTAAGGGTTGGGATAGCTTGGGTAGGTTGTATGGAAGGTGTTTGAACAGGTTTGGGGCAAAACGCACGAGCAAATTGTGTTATGGAAATCAAACTGCAGATGTTGCCCTGTTTTGCCAATGTGATATGATTTTATGCTATGGGAGGTTTGAAGGCTCAAAGGGTCGTGTTTCTGGTTCAAGGGGATGTGATAAAGATGTTTCAAAAGCTTGCACAAGTTAGTTTTAGCTGATGTTCAAGTTCTCATGTATTGGACAAATTTCTTGGTTATGAAGCAAAGTATGAGAAGTGATGTGAAGCAGGCCTGTACAGGCTATCCATCAGCTTGCACACTTTTCCCTTGGCCCCTCAAGTTTGTGGATCTGATTTGTGCACAAGATTTGGCTCTATGCTCAAGGATTGTGGTTTTGACATAAAGCAAACTTTGGCAAAAATGGTAATGTACCTTTTACCATTTAGGGATTAATCTTGTATGCAATGCCCTAATGACCAAAACAATGTCTTAGACCAATGGATTTGCATTTAATTATTGATTTTGGAATGGTTTTGAGGCCTGTAATCTAGTGCAAAGCAAGCTGATTTGAAATTGCAACTTGTATCAATATGAACATGCCATGGATGAAAAGTGAGTTTTTGCCAACTTCAAGCCTTCGATTCTCCCTAACCACAAATGTGTTTGGAGAGTTCTTGGACATTTTGTAAAGCTTGCAACATGCTCTACAATCCATATTTGAAATGAAATTTGAGATTCCAAGTGGAACTATGTGAAAAATGGCCATGAAGATAGGTTAAAATCCTGCCTAAACTAGGGCAAAATTTCACTAAGTTAAAAGTTTTAGGGACCCTTGTTCCAAAAATCATAACTTGAGATCCAAGCTTCTTTTGGAATAATTTGTGAATAAAAGTTGTAGACTTAGTGGAGGACTACAACTTTCATGTTGGAAGTTTTGTTTGAATCCAATTGCATCATGGTGAAAATGTTGGGCAAAGTTAGGAAAAATTAAGAAAATTTCATAACTTAGAAAAATTCTAAGTTATGAAAATTTTCAACTTTAAACCCTAATTTGCAAAAAGGGGTTTCTTGATGAACAAGTTTCATGTTTTGACACATCTTGATGAAAAATGACCCTTGGCACTTGATTTTGACCAAAAAGTCAAAGTTTGACTTTTCAGTGTACAGTCAAATTTTGATCAGTTGACTGAAAAATTCATTTGTCAATCCAATGCATTTGAGATCTTTTGAACCTTGTGAATAGGTCAAGATGATGCCATTGAGTCCTTGAATCCATGCTTGAGCCCAATTTTCCATTGGCTAGGTCAAAAATCGGAAATTACCTTTGTGTAGTCAAAACCCTAAAAATGACCATTTTGCCCTTTTGGTGATCTGATCAAATTTCTTGTGCAGTTGTGGTCCAAACTTGATCAAATGGTTCATATGAGTTAATAATGTTGATGTGGATCAAAAATTATGAGGTTTGACTGTAAATTGGCCACAATTGACCTTTTCTCCAATACAATTGATTTCTAGGTCAACTGTCCAATTGACTAGGTAAAAATTTGATTCAAGGCTTGAAACTTGGTATGGACAAACTCATGAGTCCAACATGAAGTATGAAAGTCACTTTGATTATTGAAAGTCTAAAATTCCTTATACAAACTCAAACCCTAATTTAGGTCATAAGTGCAAGGAGATGTCTTGAGCAGTGCAAAACCCTAATCCTGTCTGGAGTTCAAGGACCCTTGAGGGGAAACCTTAATAAAATAAGAGGGAAAATTTTGGGGTACAACAGTGTGCATATGTGCAAAGTGTGTTCGATTTCATGCATTTTGGTCTTGATTAGGGTTCTCTATTTGTTGATTTCATGTCTTGTCATACACACCCTAATTACTAGCAATATATGAATGTAATAAAAAGTGCAGAAAGTAAATATCCTACGTTATTACAAACATTAGGGGGATGGGGTGTACAAATTTTACAAATGGGGATTTCAAGTAAAATTAAGTCCTAAGTTACTATTACAACCATATTGAATGGATAAGAATGTACAAGAAATGTAAAATGAACTTGTTTTGTTTAAGAAAAGAGATAAGTTTTGTTTAAGAAAATATTTTTGATGTTTTTGTTTTAAGATATAAAATAAAGCATGTAAAATGTAAAATGTTTTTGGTATTTTTTATTAGTGAAAATAGAAGTGATAGCAAAAATAGTAAGGAAAGAGAAAATATAATCAGCGCATTACTGAACTAAAAGAGATCAGAAATTCTGACTCTAACGTGCTGCAAAAACAAAAATCATATTAGTAGAAATAGGTAGAGTCAGAAGTTCTGGGTCCCCTGGGAACAAAGAAGATTTCAGAAGTTCTGATGCCACTAGAAGAACTTTGTCTCCCTCTCCATGCTATTCAGAGCATCTGCAACTTAGTCATTTCTCAACATAACAGAAGATTCGCATATAACAGTTATGGCAGGTTTCATAATGTTTCAGAAAAAAGAGATATCAGAACTATAAATTAGAAGCAAACATGAATTTGTTAATCCTAATTCTGAGTCCTAATTTCTTCAAAAAGTTCTGAACTAAAATTCTCCCTACTTAGGTAGACAAATACATGAAACCTCGGAATATGTAAAGCATCAGAATAAGGATGTCTACATTGTATTTTTGAACGTGCAAATCTAACAATGTGTGAGTAATATGACAAGAGTCACCCGAAGCGTACCTTGCAGCTGGAAAATGTTCCGTGAACTAGAATCTGATTCTGACCACTTGTGATGTTCTGACCATCTTCCTCACGTGTTCAGCAGGCTAGAAACCTTTGAATGGCTAGAAAATTTTGGAACAACCAAAGAGCAAAGTTATGACTTCTTTGAAGTGGATATTTATGGAGGGTATGTCACAGTCTGAACACGGAAGTTAGGATGGTTTCTAAATGTATATCAGAAACTGTATGGATGGTTCTGATCAAGAAACACTTGAGGAAAAATGGAGTTTGAATGCAAGAATCAAAAGCTAACAGGTTTTGTATTTTTGCGTTTGCAGTTTTGGACTCTTGGAATTTTTAGCAGGGGTTCAAGGCTTTTTCTTTCTCCAATTTTTCGACCCCTTTACAGTATCCAATGGCTTTCAATTTATAGGCAAAGATCTTGTAGCTTGGAGAGTACAACCATCACATGCTAGGGTGTTGCCTTGTTCTTGAAGCAAATATGGTGGTTAGCAGCTTTAGCAGCACCTAAGCTGGAATTGTAAGCAGGAATTAAGGAAACGTAACCTCAAAAGCAACGCATGGGCCCAGCACACTCTTGTACAAAACTTTGCTTTTCCAAGACAGTAATGGTACTTCTATGCTACACGTGGGGAAATCCTTTGGACAAAGACCCAAAAGTGGTTGTGAGCATTAAATGATGATGAAATTGATCAAACCAGAAATCCTGCAACGCGAGATTTTGCATCATTGCTTAATTCTGGATCAGAAGTTCAGCTTCAGCGTGACTTAGAATAGACATCCAACTTTTGATCTTTGTATCTCCTTGCTCTAGCATGTTCTGGAGGAGCTCAGACTTCCCAGGAAGCTTGCAGCATGCTTTGTAAACTTCTTTGAATTACCCTTGCAAACTCTGACTGAACCTTTGTTGAAACTGGCCCATAAGTTGTAGACAACTTCTGACTTGAAAATGCTCAGAATTTGCTGAGTGCTTCAGTTTCATGGACGTGTCTTTGAAGATTTATAACTTGAAATTCCACCATTTCCAGGAGAAGTTCCATTTTGCGGTGTTTCAGATCTTGTTGAAGTCTATAAATCTTGTGTTAGAAGTTCTTCCAGAATCAGCTTGCATCATGGTGATAATCTGATCAGAAGTTCTGAGCCTGTCATATTTCTTAAACACTTAGAAAAATTCTAAGTATTTAGAGTTTTGACTTTTCCAAAGCCATTTTGACTTTGAATTTCTTGATGAAACAAACTTCATATTTCAACATGTCTTGATGAAATATGATCCTTGAAACTTGATTTTGACCAAAAGTCAAAGTTTGACTTTTCAGTTTGCAAATGACCATTTTACCCTTGTGAATGACTTTCTTAAAAAATTTGTAATTCAAGGCTTGGAATTGGATAAAAGAAAATCTGAGGGTCCAGGTTGATCCTTTGAGAAATGAGAGGGCAGATTTTGGGGTACAACAAATGCCCCTGTTCAATCTTCTTAAACCTGAAGAGTTAGATTGGCGGATCCGCAATTCGTGACTTGAAGGTGGAAGATGATTGGACACTAGAGTGCCCAGAAATTTGCACTCGATGATATGGTGATTGATTGTGTAGGAAATGGGCTTAAAGATGTCATTCAAAAGTGATTGTTGACAAAAAATTGAAGAAGTATCGGAATAAATCTCTGGTTGATTTATACTGAAATAGTGGATGTGTTAGGTTGAGTACCAGAATAATATCCATAAATGGATTGTATCTGACTCGTATCTGAAAGTTGTCTTTGAATGAGTATCAGGATGGAATCCGTATCTAGAGCATATTTAAACTATATCTGAAAGTTGGTGCGTATCTGAACTGTATTTGAGAGCTGAATCAGTATGAGTATCAGGATGGCATCCGTATCTGGAGCGTATATGGACTATATCAGAAAGGTGAATCTGAATGAGTATCAAGATGGCATCCGTATCTGGTGTGTATCTGAATTGTATCTGAAAGTTGAATCTGAATGAGTATCAGGATGGCATCCGTATTTGGTGCATATCTGAACTGTATCTGAGAGTTGAATCTGAATGAGTATCAGAATGGCGTCCGTGTCTGGAGCGTATCTGAATTGTATCTAAGAGCTGAATCTGAATGAGTATCATAATGGTATCCGTGTCTGGAGCGTATCTGAACTGTATTTGAAAGCTGAATCTAAATGATTATCAGGATGGCATCCGTATCTGGTGTGTATCTGAACTGTATCTGAAAGCTGAAACTGAATGAGTATCATGATGGCATCTATATCTGGTGCATATCTGAAATGTATATGAAAGTTGAATGTGAATGAGTATCAGGATGGCATCCGTATCTAGTGCGTATCTGAACTATATCTGAGAACTGAATCTGAATGAGTATTAGGATGGCATCTGTGTCTCGAGCGTATCTGAACTGTATCTGAAAGCTGAATCTGAATGAGTATCAGGATGGCATCCGTATCTGGTGCGTATCTGAACTGTATCTGAAAGCTTAAACCGAATGAGTATCAGGATGGCATCTGTATCTGGTGTGTATATGAGCGTTATCTGAAAGCTGAATGTGAATGAGTATCAGGATGGAATCTGTATCTGGTGTGTATCTGAACTGTATCTGAGAATTGAATCTGAATGAGTATCAGGATGGCATCCGTGTCTGGAGCGTATCTGGACTATATCAGAAAGGTGTGTTGAATGATGAAGGAATCTTGGACGATTACTACCTCAATAGGATGATGAAGGAATCTCAGGCGATTACTACCTCAGCAGGATGATTACCTTTATCTGTTGATTGATCTTTCTTGAAAAGGTAAAGAGTTAGTTGTATGCAATGTCATGATGTATGCATTGCATAATGATGAGATTTGTGTTATATGTATTTTGCATGCATATGCTGTGAATGTTGTTGAAATGTAATTTTGTCTTGGAGAATAAATCCTTGACAAATATTGGGGAGTTATTCAATCTCGGATTGCTATTGAAGAGTAGGTATGTCTTCAAACTTTGCTTTAGAATGTTTCCACTGGGGATTCATGTTTTGTTGTTTGGGGAAGAGAACTACTATCTTGACGAATTCCAGGCTTCGCAACACCTTATACTGTTATCTGATCGAAATCCAGGCTTCACAGTATTTGGAGAAGGGAACTACTATCTGGTTGAAATCCAGGCTTCGCAGCACCTTATATTGTTATTTGGTAGAAATTCAAGCTTCACAGTGTTTTTGGAGAAGGGGACTACTATCTGGTCGAAATCCAGGCTTTGCAGCACCTTATACTATTATTTGGTCGAAATCCAGGCTTCATAGTGTTTTTGGAGAAGGGGACTACTATCTGGTCGAAATCCAGGCTTCGCAACACCTTATATATTATCTAGTCGAAATCCAGGATTCACAGTGTTTTTGAAGAAGGGAACTACTATCTGGTTGAAATCCAGGCTTCGCAGCACCTTATATTGTTATCTGGTCGAAATCCAGGCTTCACAATGTTTTTGGAGAAAGGGACTACTATCTGATCAAAATCCAGGCTTCGCAACACCTTATACTGTTATCTGATTGAAATCCATGCTTCATAGTGTTTTTGGAGAAGGGGACTACTATCTGGTCGAAATCCAGGCTTCACAACACCTTATACTATTATCTGGTCGAAATCCAGGCTTCACAATGTTTTTGAAGAAGGGAACTACTATCTGGTCAAAATCCAGGCTTCGCAGCACCTTATACTGTTATCTGGTCAAAATCCAGGCCTCACAGTGTTTTTGGAGAAGGGGACTACTATCTGGTTGAAATCCAGGCTTCACAACACCTTATACTATTATCTGGTTGAAATCCAGGCTTCATAGTGTTTTCGAAGAAGAGAACTATTATCTGGTCGAAATCCAGGCTTCGCAACACCTTATACTGTTATCTGGTCGAAATCCAGGCTTCATAGTGTTTGCTGAGGATTGTAGAGTAGTCTATTGGGGAAGAGGAGTTGTGGTCCTCTGATTTGTAGTAGTCGGAGAGGCAAACTCAAGTTGGGGAATCCTTCCATTTGTTGGGGAAATAGACCATGTTGCTCAGTTTGTTAGAGAGGCGGCGACTTCACTGGCAGAAATCCTCGAGGATTCTTGAAGTCGACTTAGTTGGGAATAGGTTTTCAGAGATTGAAAATATGGCTGGGGAAACATCCTATGAGAAGGATTTTGGGGAGATTTTCCACTGCCCCTAGTAGCGAGTGTTTGTGGCACTGCCAGGAAATGTTTGACCGTATGTAACCCTTTGCTGAGATTGGCGTTCAATGCCCTAAGTAATTGAGATGGAGACCTACCCCTAGTTATTCTGTACTTCTTGAGAGATTTCTTGGAATCTTGACTGGACTGTCCCAGGTGTGCTTGGATAGTGACATGTTATGCCTCCTTGTTGATAGGAGATTTGTCATTGGAAGTGTCATCTCACTTGAAGTGATTGAGAGAGCTTTCGTTCACTGGATATTCATTGTGTGAATTTCTCCGTTGTCAAATAAATAGCGATATGCAAACAATGATATTCAAGTAATGCAAAGTTTATGTTTGTCTTGAAATTTTTGAAAATGCGTTTTAGCAAGTAAAGAAATTTTGTAAGAAAAATTCAACTCAGGATTTAGAGTAAAGCTCTACAGGAGTCAGGATACCTTTTGTAACAGTATGTTTTCGAACTAACCCATGCTTCAATTAGGACTTTTGAAGGGTTGTAACGTGGCTTGGTTCATGGTTTAAGAAACAAAGGATAAAGGCTCAAAATTTATTTGTACCCACCCGCTCTTCGTGACGTTCTTCAGTCTTAAACTCAGTTAATTGTGTCTTTGAACTCCAATTGAGTCTGGAATGACGTTTTGGTGATGGTTCAGACAAGTTAAGTTTGTCGGAAGGCAATCATTTTTGCAACATTTTTTTCATGTTGTTGAGGATTTGTAGTGACCTATTTCTTTTGATTTATTTTCCCGACTGTTCTTGTTTTGAGATTACGGTCAACGGAATGCCCCAGTTTTTTCTTAAATCTCGTTTGTAGGTTTTGACTTAGTGAGATTTTATTTTTTGAGAGATAATTATTGCCTATGTGATAGGGAACCATCACCGTCTTTTGATTCCAGAGGAATGTTTTTGATGTCATTCGTTGTATTACGAGATGAGAGTTTGCGGCTAAACACGCATTTGAATCAACCGAGAGACTACCCTACCCCAAGTTTTAATTAAAGGTTTCAATTTGTGTAAGAAAGAAAACCTCTACTTCTTTGGCTCAAAGGGGTTGACTAGGGATTATCTTCCTTATAACTCCAGTGTTTATGATTTGAAAGAATGCTTGTACATCGTCAGCAAGGTCTGTTCAAAAGCATACTGTATGATATTATGGAATTGTTTTCGTCATCCTCCCTCTAAAGGCTTATAACTTTTAGCAAGAGTTGAATTTCATAAAGAGAGCAAAAAGCATAGTTGAAATATAATAAAAGCGAATGGATGAATTCGAGACAAACATATGCAATGCATTAATGAAACAAAGTTTGACATTAATAGATAATTTGTTTGAATAACAAAAGAAATTATAATTGAAAATTCAAATGAACGGAAAATTTCCTCGCCCAGATCGTTGCTTCATGTGGATGTCCTTGAGGGGTGATCGAAGAGTTCCAACTGATCATCTTGTGTAAACTCCAACACTCCTTCGTCAATTAGGTCTTGAATCTTGTTCTTCAGAGCCCAACAATCGTTCGTGTCATGCCCGGGACCTTCGGAATGGTAAGCACACCTCTCTTTGGGACGGTAACTAGGAGTAGCAGTGTTATAATTCCTGGGAGGAGCCTTTAATGTAATTAGCTATGTCTTCAACAGGTGTTGTAGCACCTGAGCTAGCGACATGCCAATCCTGGTAAATTGTCTCCTAGGTGCGACCTCCTTGCGTTGATTCTTTTGTTGTTGTTGGCGAGGCTGTTGTTGGACCCGTGAGGTAGTAGAAAATTGGGAAGGTCCTCCGGCCTCTTGTCTCATGGGAGGCTAAGTAGTGACTTGATTTCCAATTCTGGTTTTTTGCCCCGTACGGTTGCAACCGTCTTGACGTAGTTGGTTGACAAGAACTTTCAGCTCTTCTTGTCCTTGAGCCAGATTTTGGATAAGAGCCATTTGGCCCACCATTTTTCCCATTATTTGGACCTTTATTGTGGCTATCTCATTTTGTAGCCGCTCCAACTGGTCATCTCTGTCGTCCCCAGGATTTCCCTTGATCATTCCCCTGGTGAGGAGAGCTTTCACCTCTTCTTGTCCCTTGGACAGATTCAAGAACATCTCTTGAAGTTGGGAATTTTGAGCCTGGATGTCTTTCACCGTTTGTTCCATATCCATCTTACTGAAATAAACAGTGGGAAGATAAGGAGACCTGTATGGGAGAAACCTGTCATGATATGATGTATGATATGTGGATGCATGTTTTCAAGGATCTCGCAGGGTAAATGTTAGTAGTCACTTACAGCTTTGATTGGAGAACTTTGTATCGGTGGATGTCTTTCCACGAGAATTAGCTCATCATGTCAAGTGGGTTATAGCCCTTGACTCAAGTTTGTTGTGTTTGATCTTTGACGACGTCTGGTTAGAGGAAAATAAATCATCTTGCCCCTTGTTAAACGTATGGTTCAATGTAACCATGCATCAAAGGCCCTCGAGATCCTTGAAATGGCTATCGAAAATGTCATGGTATGATGTTATGATGTTATGATGTTATGTATAAGTATGCAAAGTAAGCAAGTTTATATAAAAATAATCATATTCACACAAAGCAGACAAGTCCTTAGGTTTAGGCTTGCATGGAGTTTGTAGCTAAGTACCCTCTCGAAGTTTAGTTGGCTCAAACCTGTCCTAGAAATAGTAACCGAGTTCTAAGGAGCTCAATATCACTGGTCTGTTTTCTGGGGCATTGTTTCAGCACAAGCCTCTTAAATGGCGATCGAAATATCCCAAAAAACCAAACCTCAATGAGTGTAGTATCGAGTATCTACCAACTTCAGACTGCACCAAAGCTGGTCATCTCACTACATCCTAAAGGCCAAGTTGGTCAAGTAAAGGTTTTAAAAGTTCAATAGTGCTTCATGACATCACTCAGCGGCCCCGTATTCTCTTTGATTAACTCAAAGGCTACCGGTAACCACAAATATGTCGCACTAACATAGTTATTGCTTAGACCATGTCGGTATACTCGGCACAGTTTCCACAACATATTGCTACTTACCTATAATGTATCCCAAATCCGGGTAGAAGATTCAAACCCAAACAAAGAACCATAATTTAAAGCATACAAGTCAAATAATGCAAGCAAGTAAATGTGATCTAGCCCTAAGGTAACCCCACTTTTAGAATTATCCCCAGCAGAGTCGCCAGTTCTGTGATACAGTGGGAGAAATGACTTGGGTGTTTTTCGTTTGATTGCAAATGTTGCGGTTAGCAAGAGTCGCCACCTACTTTTATTTTATCCAAAAGGAAAGGTGAAAAAGCACAGGAAAGGCCTTTGAGATTATTTCTTGAGTTTGGGGGTAGATTATGAAAAGGGAAGGTATTAGCACCCTTTTCATCCATGGTTTTCCATGGGCTCTTAGTTACTTGCTAGATCACTTGCTTTTGTTTGAATGTGCTTGTGGTGTGGGTTTTGAAAGTATTTTGAAAATGTAACTTCGTAATGATTCTCGTTTCTATAAGAACGCATACAAAAGTGTTTGTTTCGAAAATGATTCAAAAAAGTGTTTGTGAGATATTTTTTTGAAAGTGATTTTGAAAAGGTGTCTTTGTAATGATTCTCGTCTCTATAAGAACGCATACAAAATGTTGTCTTTTGAAAATGTTTCAAAGTGAAAGTGTTGGTGTATAGAATGTTTTTGTTGTGAGCAAGCAAGCAACTAGGAGCGAATCTACCTACTCAAAAGGTCTTAGATGTTCTTTTCCTCCTCCTTTAGGTGTTGCTATCTTACCATTGATTTGGTGAGAAGCCCCACCGTTGGATGTGAAGGGACGGGCGTGGGTCATCGTATAGTCATAGAAGGCAACCTATGGATGTTTTATCAATGTCGTTTAGGGACTAGATCGTTTACCGAAGGCAGCATCGAGGGTCATCGAGGGACTACGATCTTTTATCGAGGGTCTTTGCTAAAACGCCCATGTTCGGGGGACATGACTATTTTTTCTGATAGGCAACAAGTGAGATTACCCTAAGGTGTGCATATGTGCAAAATGTGTTTGATTGCATGATTTTTGTCTTGATTAGGGTTCTCTATTTGTTGATTTCATGTCTTGTCATACACACCCTAATTACTAGCAATATATGAAAGTAATAAAAAGTGCAGAAAGTAAATATCCTACGCTATTACAAACATTAGGGGGATGGGGTGTAAAAAATTTACAAATGGGGATTGCAAGTAAAATTAAGTCCTAAGTTACTATTACAACCATATTGAATGGATAAGAATGTACAAGAAATGTAAAATGAACTTGTTTTGTTTAAGAAAAGAGATAAGTTTTGTTTAAGAAAATATTTTTGATCTTTTTGTTTTAAGAAATAAAATAAAGCATGTAAAATCTAAAATGTTTTTGGTGTTTTTGATTAGTGAAAATAGAAGTGATAGCAAAAATAGTAAGGAAAGAGAAAATAGAATCAGCGTATTGCTGAACTAAAAGAGATCAGAAATTCTGACTCTGGCATGCTGCAAAAACAGAAATCATATTAGTAGAAATAAGTAGAGTCAAAAGTTCTGGATCCGTTGGGAACAAAGAAGATTTCAGAAGTTCTGATGCCACTGGTAGAAATTCGTCTCCCTATCCATGCTAGTCAGAGCATCTGTAACTTAGTCATTTCTCAACAGAATAAAAGATTCGCATGTAACAATTATGGCAGGTTTCATAATGTTTCAGAAACAAGAGATATCAGAACTATAAATTAAAAGCAAACATGAATTTGCTAATCCTAATTCTGAGTCCTAATTTCTTCAAAAAGTTCTGAACTGAAACTCTCCCTACTTAGACAGGAAAATACATGAAACCTCAGAATATGTACAGCATCAAAATAAGGATGTATGCATTGTATTTTTGAACGTGGAAATCTAACAATGTTTAAGTAATATGACAAGAGTCAGTGGAAGCTTACCTTGCAACTGGAAAATGTTTTGTGAACTAGAGTCTGATTCTGACCGCTTGTTATGTTCTGACCAGCTTCCTCATGTGTTCAGCAGGCTAGAAACCTTTGAATGGCTTGAAAATTTTGGAACAGCCAAAGAGCAAAGTTCTGACTTCTTTGAAGTGGATATTGATGGAGGGTATGTCACAGTCTGAACACGGAAGTTAGGATGGTTTCAAAATGTATATCAGAAACTATATGGATGGTTCTTATCAAGAACACTTGAGGAAAAAATGGAGTTTGAATGCAAGAATCAAAAGCTAACAGGTGTTGTATTTTTGCGTTTGCAGTTTTGGACACTTGGAATTTTTAGCAGGGGTTCAAGGCTTTTTCTTTCTCCAATTTTTCGACCCATTTACAGTAGCCAATGGCTTTCAATTTATAGGCAAAGATCTTGTAGCTTGGAGAGTACAACCATCACATGCTAGGGTGCTGCCTTGTTCTTGAAGCAAATATGGTGGTTAGCAGCTTTAGCAGCGCCTAAGCTGGAATTGTAATCAGGAATTAAGGAAAGGTAACCTCAAAAGCAAAAGCAACGCATGGGCCCAGCACACTCTTGTACAAAAGTTTGCTTTTCCAAGACAGTAATGGTACTTCTATGCTACACGTGGGGAAATCCTTTGGACAAAGACCCAAAATTGGTTGTGAGCATTAAATGATGATGAGATTGATCAAACCTGAAATCCTGCAATGTGAGATTTTGCATCATTGCTTAATTCTGGATCAGAAGTTCAACTTCAGCGTGACTTAGAATAGACATCCAACTTCTGATCTTTGTATCTCCTTGCTCCAGCATGTTCTGAAGGAGCTCTCAGACTTCCCAGAAAGCTTGCAGCACGCTTTGTAACCTTCTTTGAATTACCCTTGCAAACTCTGGCCGAACCTTTGTGGAAACTGGCCCAAAAGTTGTAGACAACTTCTGACTTGAAAATGCTCAGAATTTGCTGAGTGCTTCAGTTTCATGGACGTGTCTTTGAAGATTTATAACTTGAAATTCCAACATTTCTAGGAGAAGATCTGTTCTGTGGTGTTTCATATCTTGTTGAAGTCTATAACTCTTGTGTTAGAAGTTCTTCCAGAATCAGCTTGCATCATGGTAATAATCTGATCAGAAGTTCTGAGCCTGTCATATTTCTTAAACACTTAGAAAAATTCTAAGTATTTAGAGTTTTGACTTTTCCAAAGCCATTTTGACTTTTGAATTTCTTGATGAAACAAACTTCATATTTCAACATGTCTTGATGAAATATGATCCTTGAAACTTGATTTTGACCAAAAGTCAAAGTTTGACTTTTCAGTGCGTAAATGACCATTTTACCCTTGTGAATGACTTTCTTGGAAAATTTGTAATTCAAGGCTTGGATTTGGATGGAAGCAAATCTGAGGGTCCAGGTTGATCCTTTGAGAAATGAGAGGGTAAATTTTGGGGTACAACAGATACCTACTCACTAATAGGAGGATAGCACTGTCTAAAGGAAAAGAGGAAAAGAACAAACCCTTTCGAGTAGGAAGATAGTTCTTAGATGCTTGCTCAAAACAAAACATTTTCCACACATACACCCTTTTCTAAAAAATATTTTCAAAGACACTTTGTATACGTTCTCCACGACACGAGAAACATTACAAAACTTGTCGCACTAAGGCGTCTTTTCCAAATACTTTTTCAAACACACAAACTTAAGTTATTTTCAAATGAGCTGGCATCTAAGAGCCCGTAGATAACTACGGATGGAAAGGGTTCTAACACCTTCCCTTTCCATAATCTACCCCCCTTACTCAGAAGTAATCTCGAAAGGTCTTTTTCTGTTCTTTTCATCCTTTCCTTTGTTGGAAAAAATAAAAGTCGGTGGCGACTCTTGCTTACCGCAACATTTGCGAATACAAATGCAAAACCAGTAAAAGTCAGTTCTCCCACCGTATTACACCCGTCAATCTAACTCTTCAGGTTTAAGAAGATTGAACAGGGGCAGCTGTTGTACCCCAAAATTTTCCCTCTCTTTTCTCAAGATATTTCTCACAAGATCTTCAATAGCTCAAGCCTATACAAGTGTTGACTAGGTCAAGCCATCTCCTAAACACTGATACCTCAAATTAGGGTTTTGTTTTTCTCAAAGACAATTGGAATTATAATGCCTCAAGTGACTTTAATGGATCATTATAGATCTCCAAGAATACTTATGTCAAGTTTCAAGACTTGATTCATAATTTTGCTCAGTCAATTGACCAGATGACTGAAAATCAGCTATATTGGGTAAAAAGTTAATTGTTGTCAACCTACAGTCAAACTTCATGATTTTGGCCAACATCAACATCTTAAAGTTCTATTCAACATTTCATCAAGTATTTATCACAATCTCTCAAGAAAAGCACTCAATTTACCAAAAGGGGAAAATGGTCAAAATTAGGGTTTTGACTGTATTTGGCTGATCAGGGACTTTTGACCTAATACATGATATAAGGGCTTGAAGCATAAATATCAAGGATTCAAATGCAACATGTTAACCTAATTTCATGGTTCAAAACATTCCTTAAGATCAATGGATTGATAGTTGAAATTTTATCAAGTGATGAAAAGTCAACTACACACCAAAAAGTCAAACTTTAACTTTCTGATCAAATTTAAGTTTCAAAGATCACATTTCATTAAGACATTCAAATATATGAAGCTTGATCATTAACAAATCAAGAAGGTCAAAAGTCAATTTGAAAATTCAAACTTTTCAAGACTTAGAATTTTTTTTCTAAGTGTTTTCATACATGATAATTTCATAACTTCATGCCAATTTTTCACCAAAATGCAAGATGGTTGAAAGAAAAATTTCAAAATGAAAGTTGTAGATCTTAATGAGATCTATAATTTTTCTTTCCTGACCAAGTCCTAGAAGTGCTTGGATTTTGAGTTATAAGTTCCTAGATTCATGACATTTTTCATAAAACACTGAGAGAAACTTTCAACGGGTTTTGGTCAGTTTTTATCTCAACTTCTTAGCCAATTTTCATCAGGTTCCAATTTGATTTATCCAAAATGGTCAACATGAAAGTTGTAGACAATGTTTCCAGATTTCCAAAACATCCAAGATCATGAATTTATCATACTTAAGCTAGGAGATTCAAAGGCATGAAGTTGGACATCCATTCTTTAATTACAAATCATTTTTGGTAAAGAACACATAATCCAATCTACATGCTATGCTGCATAATCTTATGTTGCAGGCCTTCTAACTTGCCAATCTCACCATAATTTAATGCTTACACAAACTTTTTAACTATGGATAATTTGATTTAAGCATTGTCCAAGTGATCTTTCCATTTTTGGCACAAAGTTAACATTGCCATTCTTGCAAAGTAGCTTTAATCACATAGTCGGTTCTTCTTGAGCCTCTAACTTATTCCTTCTACACACACTCAACACATAAGATTATATGGGAATGCTTAAAGTTTCCAACAACTCTATGCAGCAAAGTACAAAGCATTGGAACTATGATCTTCAAGCTTGCTTCATTGACAATCCAACCTAACCACAACATGTGATCTTGCAAAATCTGATCAATCTTTGTCCCAAACCTTTTGCATATAAATAGAGAGGTCAATTTCAAGATATGGGTGAGGAAAAAAAAGAGAAAGAGAAACAAGCATTAAAAATCCCTTCACTCTCAAAAAACCATAATTGTTCATAAAGCCTCCATCTTTTAGCTATGAAGTCCAAATCTTTGAATATCTCATACCTTGCAAGTTTTTCCCAAAAAAACCATCCAAATACTTCATATACATCATATAGAAGTTGTTCAAAGACAGGAACAAATTATGTAACATCACTATCACCATTTTCAAAACTCAAAACTAGACACTTGAACCTTGACTTCTCTAAGACAATACAACAACTCTAAATCAAAACACGAATTTCAGTTTCAAGAAAAATGTTAGAGGTAAAACTGCAGTATAATTCAATACATATCTCATAAGCATTGACTCATATTATTTACAAAACAGGGGATGAGCTGATACAATGCATTATGTATCAATACATACTGTTATCAAGACATATTACAGAGATACAAAATGTGTATGAATCGATGCAAAAAATGAATGAGTCGGTGCGAAACAAAAATGAGTTGATGCAAACCATTATGTATCAATACATACTGAGTTAGTTTTGATTTCTAGGAGAAAGAAGTGATATGTATTGATGTATAAGTGCATGTGTCGATGAAAAACAGAAATGAGTCGATGCAAAACAAAAATGAGTCGATGCAAACCATTATGTATCAATACATACTGAGTTGCTTTTGATTTCCATGGGCAAGAAGTGATATGTATTGATGCATAAGTGCATGTGTCGATACATAAAGGTGTTTTAAAACAATTTTCCTTCCTTTTTACATTATCTTTATATTTTTAGATATTTTTATTCATTATTAAATTTGGTTGTAATAGTAATTAGGTTTTAATTTCTTTCATCCCCCATTTGTGATTTGTATCCCCATCCCCAAAAAAAAAAGATGTAATAGCATAGAACTTAAAATTTCTGAAATTTATCGCTTTCAATATTATTTCTAGTAATTAGGGTTTGTATGGCAAGATAAAATTAATCTTAGAAAACCCTAATCTAAGATAATATACATGAAATCAAAACACTTTGCACACTTGCACCTCTAGGATTAACCCACACTTGTTGCCTTAGAATAAACAGTCATGTCCCTCGAATGTGGGATACTTTAGCAACGGCCCTTGAATACAAGATTGTAGTCCCTCATTGACCCTTCGATGTTGCCTTCGGTAAATGATCTTAGACCCTTACAACAAATTGCTAAGGTATCCTACAATGTTACCTTCTATGACTGTACGACGACCCACGCCTGTCCTTTCACATCCAATGATAGGGCTTCTTACCAATCAATGGTAAGATAGCAATATCTAAAGGAAGAGGAAATGAACAAAGACTTTTTGAGTAGGTAGAACGCTCGTAGTTGCTTGCTTACAAACATTTTCAAAACATCTCTCAAAATAAACCAACACTTTCAAATGAAATATTTTCAAAAGTCAACACTTTGTATACATTCTTATAGAGACGAGAATCATTACAAAGTTCTCCTAAACAAAGGAACTTTCAAAAAATACTTTCAAAAACATCACAAACACATTTCAAACAAAACATTTCAAAGTGAGCTAGCAACTAACAGCCTGTAGATAACTACAGATGAAAAGGGTTCTAACACCTTCCCTTTTCATAACCTACCCCCTGAACTCAAGAAAAATCTAAAAACGTTTATCCTGCTCTTTTCACCCTTTCCTTAATTAGATAAAAGAAAAGTCGGTGGCGACTCTTTCTATCCGCAATAATTGCGATCAAACGTAAAACACCCAAGTCAGTTCTCACACCGTATCATAAATGATTATGAAGGGAAATGAGATAAATCAAGGAGAAAGGAGATAAGGGAATGAGAAAGAAAGAGACACGAAGTCTCTGTGATTTATGATTTATCACTTCCTGGTTCTATGTTTTTGTGTTCTTCTTTCTTCTTTGTGACTTGCAAAATTTGTGTTTCTTCTTCTACTCCTTGCAATTTCTGAAGGGTTTCTGGTTTAGGGAAATGATGAGAAACAACAGGGTTAAGGTTTTACACAGCTTTTGTGTTTGTGTGAACAGTGGATCCCCCTTTATTCTTGTGACCGTAAATTCTTATATAGTGATACAATTAGGGTTTCTTTAATTGGATGGACTCTCTACTGCTTGACAGGCCTGAACAAAATCTGACTTGGGCTTTTTGAAATCTTTTTATATTATTTTTATGATATCTGTTTTTGTTATTTGTCATAAATGAATGAATGTTACTACAGTAACTTGCTTTTGTCCTTGATTTCGCTGAGCTGTGATATTTTACTGTGTTTGTTGTACTAAAAATAGGTTGAGACAATGTTTATTGGACTTTCTTGATTGAATGTAAATTGTGGCCATGTACTTGCCATCAAAATCTGAACAAGCATATGGTTGAAACTGGAATGCTAGTATTTTGTACTGTGAACCAAATTGTTTGTGATTTGCAGTAAAGATTATGGGCCTATGATTAGCATTTGAAATCTGATTTTTGTTGTGAAATGAAAGTAAGAGGCCCAATGTTGGATTTGTGAATGTGATTGAATTTAAAACGCCTTAAGTTTTATTCCTTCGCAAACCCTTATGATGATATTGAAAAAGAAACTTTGTTTGAATTCTTGTTCTTGTTCATGTTTCATTGTTTGCTAACCAACTACTTTTTTTTTTGTTTCATGTAAGCACATGATGGTGATGAGGGAGAAAATGAATGAAAAGAACAAAAGAAGTGGAAGATAGTTAAAGTGCTCAATGGAAACTTGAAGATGAAGAAAACTTCCTTGTAGCTTAAAACACCTCATATCCATTAGCAACTTTTATAGTATTGTGATTTCAAGTAATTTGAACTTTGAGACTTGAAGACTTGTAATAAGTGTATTCAAATTTACTTGTAAACTTAAATAACAATGATGCTTTGTTGTAACCTTGAATTCTTGAGCATGAATGAGAAGAAATGGTTTTGAATATCGAGACTTGCATCCTTTATTGATATTTTGAAAGAATTTGGTTCTAGGATATTATGTAGGACTTGTGAACTTTGAATTGGCATTTGAACTTTCTTTAAAATTCATTTTCATTGAAAAATTTGAATTGAAACCCAATTAAAATCTTAGCTTAGGAATTAATAAGAAAGCTTGGCAACTTGAACCTAATAGAAAACAGAATTCGAACTTTGGCGCCTAAAAAATGAATCCACCAACATTAAAAAGTTTCCTCTCCTCTCTTCCAATAACAAACTCAAGAGCTCTAGGTAAATTGCCAAAAATGCGATGTTGCACTAATAATACCAAAAGAAAGTAAAACTTCACAAGTTCTGGTCAATGCCTAAACATAAAGGATTGAAACCTTAATCTTCTAAGAAATACAAGGAAAAACATTCAGATTCAAAACCTCAGTAGATGAATAGCCTTGTAGTTTGGTGAGAATATATACCCAGGATCGAAACTCTAACATAGCTGATATTTTAAACTCAGATGCATCATGTATTAAGATAAAAATCATAATGATAATGCTTCCAGAACCTTATCAATAAAGGTGCCACACATTTCAGCAATCAGAAACCATGCACAAAGGCTAGTGGATAAGAGAATAATGAGATTTATTTTGAAACCCTTGCCATTTTTAATTCTCTAATGAAAAAAAGAATCAACTTGAGATGTCACGAGGCCTGAAAATACTTGGTAACTTGAATGATCAAAAGAGAGAATATATGAGAGCCTCTTTAGACTGATTGACAATACAACTATTTTCCACAACTTGAAGAAAACTATGAGAGTCATAGATACCTTGACCCCATATCAAAAATGCATGAGTATGTATGCTGAAACATAAGCTATAATCAAGAGGGTAAATTTTGGGATGCAACGGCTATCTTAGAAACACATGTTACTTGTCAGATCCTCACAATGGTAGATCAGAAACATGTTATTTGTTTACATGTGATGGTACAACCATTTCATGGAGATCTATGAAACAACTCATGGCAACAACTTTATAAAATCCTGTATAACTATTAGCACTACATGAAGTCACTTCGAAGAAGACATTTTAAGTAACTACTACAAAGAATATTGTCTCACATATAAATGTATGCATGAGGGGGAGAAATAAATATTTTCTGCACTCTTTTTCCCTTCACCATGGTTTTGTCCCACTGGGTTTTACTGGTAAGGTTTTTAACGAGGCAGTTCACATTCAAAGAATATTGTACTTTTTTTCTTCACTAGATTTTTCTTCACTGGGTTTTTTCTAGTAAGGTTTAGTGAGACATATCCTCAATGGACATCCAATTCCCTATTAAGTGCTATGATTTCTCACTTTCCTAATATCCTATAAATAAGTAACACATTCCAATGTAAATTGGATTACTTGAAGAATATAATATAATATTGCTTCACCTATATATTGTTCTTCATCTCTCATTCATCTATGTTGTTTTTGTTAATTTCATAACAAATTTTTTATTATTTGAGAGTTATATTATGGATAATTATTTAATCATTATTAATTTTTATAATTGTAATCTCACCTATCATGGATACAATTATACAATTTCTTATTGTGAACAAACAATCATTATTGATTTATATGATTATAACTCACTTATCGTGGGTATAATTGTACAAATTTTGTCTAGTAAAATAATTAGGTTAAATTACTGTTTTAGTCCTTCTAATTCAGTATATTCATGAAATTAGTCCTCTTATTTTATTCTTCAACAATTTATGTCCCTATTTCTATTTTTATTAAAAAAAAGTTGATGTGTGTAATTTTTTTAATAGGTGGCCAATTTTGAATTATATGGACACTGCCAGCTCGCAATCTCATTTTACATTTAATTTTATTTTATTTTTATATTTATTTATTTTAACTTAAAATTATTTTAAAAATATAAAATATTATTAAAAAAATATTATTAAAAAATATAATAAAAAATTAGCGAAACAACTCTCTTCAAACCCATATCCAGTTTTTTTGTTTTCAAGAATTGTCTGCTATTTCTTTTTTTAAAAAGTGTTATTGAGATATGATCTTACCTGACCAGAAGAGATATTCAATGACCGACAACACTTGGACTTCTATGGTTGTTGAAGTGAATGGGGGGTACCTTCCAAAGTGAGGTTTAGAGCGAGAGTGCGAGTATATAGAGTAAGTGAGTAAAAAAGTATACCTAACCATTTAGTGAAAGAGGATATTTATAGCCCCAACGCTGGGCCAAGGTCTCCATTCGAGATGGATGCTCAGGCCCATAATGGAGACTTCTAGGATCCTACATGGGTAGAGGAGACCATTTTATGGTCTCTATCCTAGTTCAAATGCTCTGCAATTCTCGGAGGTGAAGACCCGTTCTTTTCGGGAGCGTGATGACTCTGTGATATTCAGAGGACCGTTAGTCATGTTCTCTTGGTGGACACATGGAAGAGACTTCCTTTACATGCTCGCGGAGGATATGTAATTGTTGTGCTCTTGAGGGAGATGTTCCCCAACGGTTATAGCAATTTGGGCCACTGTAGTGGACCCTTCTCGAAGTAGTACTTGGTGGGACTTGCTCGAAGGGGGACCAAGTGCAGGCCTAGTCCATAATAGATTGTTGGGCCTCTTGTTGTATTGGGTTAGGCCTTTCCCGATGGAAGACTAAGCGCATTCCCAGTCAGGAAAATGAGCCCCTCAAGTCGTGCTCCTAATTTGAAGAGCTATGACTTTTAGGGTGTGTTTGGTTGTGAGAAGAAAGTGTGAAGAGAGAAAAATGTGCGAAAGAATATGAAGAGAGAGAAATAAGTGAGAAATAGAGTTGATTTGATGATTTGATTGGTATAAGAGAAATATAGAAGAAATAGAGAAGAAATAAGTATGAATTGTTTTTAAAAGTACTAGATACCCTTATTTATAAACTACTCCATTCGTTCCTTTTTAATTGTCATTTTTCTAAAAAATTTATGTTTCTTTTTAATTATCACTTAGAAATTTCAAAGTAGTGTTATTGATAGTTTTGTCAAAATTAACCCTAATCATTTATTATATAGAGAGAAAAAGTAAGTTAAAATAATAAAAAGTTAAGGGTATTATAGGTAAACGAAAAATTATTGCTTAAAAAGTAACAACAATTATTAGTTTTATTGGTATGTGTAAAAAGTCAAAATGTGACAATTAAAAAGGAACGGATGATGTATTAATTTTAGTTATTTAACTTTTAATTTATTTCACTTAATTATTATAATTTAATTAACTCATTGAAAAAAAACTCACAACAATGTTTTAAATAACCATACAAAAATTTTACAAAATTTTAGTTGAATTATCTTTGTATCTCATTGTATTATAATTTTATTTGAAACTTTAATAAGACAACTAGTTAAATTTGACTTCACAAGGCTAAACTAGTAAAATAGTAAAATATTACAATTTCATTTGTTTTTGGTTGGATCTTCTTTCAAATATTTGAGACAAAGAGTAGTTGAGTAGAATCCACTATTTTTTTACTCTCTCTTCTCTATTTCATCTCATTCCAAGCAAGGGAAATTGCTTATCTCTTCACAAATTCTCTCTTCTCAATTTCTATTTTCTCAACTTCTATTAAACTAAGCAGGACATTAGGTCAGCTTCTATCTTTGACCCTTAGCTCGAGCATAGTTATAATACGATGGGAGAACTGACTTTTGGGTTTTTTGTTTTATCATAAATGTTGTAGATAGCAAGAGTCGCCACCGACTTTTCTTTCATCCAATAAAGGAAAGGGTGAAAAGAACAGGAAAGACCTTTTGAGAATTTTCCGAGTAAGGGCGAGGGGGGGGGGGGGGTAAGTTATGAAAAGGGAAGGTGTTAGAACCCTTTTCATTTATAGTTATGAAAAGGGTAAGTTATAAATGCTTTGTGTTTGTGTATGTTTACAAATATTTTGAAAATGCCTAAGTGAGGAAATTTTGTAATGATTCTCATATCGTTGAGAATGTATACAAAATGATTGTTTTAAAAATATCTATTAAAAGAAAGTGTTGTTTTGCGAAAAGATGTTTTTGAAAATGCCAATGTAAGGCAGTTTTGCTTTATAATAACTCTCGTATCAGTCCTCAAGAGTGTTTATAAAGCTCTTTGAAAGTAGTTGTTTTGAAAGTGTGAGGTGTGAAAATTGTTTTAGTTTGTGAGCAAGCGATTAAGAGCGATCTACCTACTCAAAAAGTATTTGTTCTTTTCCTCCTCCTTTAGATAATGCTACCCTGCTATTAATTTAGTAGGAAGCCTTATCATTGTATATGAGGGACATGCGGGGGTCATACAGTCATAGAAAGCAACTTGTGGGATGCTTTAGCAATTGTCGTAAGGGACTAAGATCGTTTACCGAAGGCAACATGGAAAGTTCATCGAGGGACTACGATCTTTTAACCGAGGGTATTTGCTAAAGCGTTCCATGTTCGAGGGACACTCTAGAGGTGCACGTGTGCGAAGTGTTTTGATTTCAAGTATTTGTCTTGAGATTATATTTTCTAATGTTTGCTTTTAGTCTCGCCATACAATCCTATTAAAGTAACAGTAATAAGGAAAGAAGTAAATTGAGGAAATTAAATGTTCTACCCTATTACAAGGCTTTGGGAATGGGGGTGAAACATCAAGTTATGGTGAAAATGGTGGTTTCAAGCATCAAGTACAAGCATGTTCTAAAGTTTGTTTGGTGTAGGGAGGTTGCTTCTCCACTTTATAATGGAGTGTGACCAGAGGAAACAATGAGGAGCTCAGTGCATTTACTTTGGTTTAAAGCTTGCTTTTCCAAAACGGAAGTGTAACTTTTCTCCCCTTAATGGCAAAATGGATTGGATAATGCTTGAATCAAATGGACCATAGCTCAAAAGCTTATGCAATCTTCTCATTAGAGATAGATTTACAAGTTTAGAGGCCTGCAAAGTCAGATCATGTATCTTAGGTTTGAGATTTGGCCATAAGGTTTTCAAAAGAATGACCTATAATTCAAGTTTGACATGCCAACTCCAACTCTTAGAATCTCCTAGCTCAGGTATGATAAATTTATGTTCTTGAACATTTTGGAAAGCTTGAATCAAGATATAAAACTTTCATGTTGACTACTTTGGCTGAATCAAATGGGAACTTGGTGAAAATTGGCCAAGAAATCGGGATAAAAAACTGATTAAAACTTGTTGAAAATTTTTTTAACTGTTGGATAAAAAATATCACAACTTCATGGGCTCATATCTCTTAAACTAAGAACTTTTTTAGGCTCATATTAAAAAAATTGTAGAATTCATTAATCTTTACAACTTTCATGTTGAAAGTTTTCCTTGAATCAACTTGTATCTTGAGGAAACTTGCTTGTGAAGTTAGGGTTTTTTAGGTACAAAACACTTGAATTTTTCTAAGTGTTTGAAAATCTTCAATTTTGACTTTTGTTGACTTTCTTGATTCTTGATGATCAAGTTTGATAGCTTTGAATGTTTTGATGATTCTTGATTTTTGAATTTCAATGTTGACCAAAAAGTCAAAGTTTGACTTTTGTGTAACCGTTGACTTTTCATTCAATCGATTCAATTCTTCAACTATCAATCACTTGTATCTTTGAAGATGAATTGTTCCATGTAATTAGGTGAAGATGTTGTATTTGAGCCCTTGAGGTCATGCTTTAAACCATTAGGTCATGCACTAGGCCAAAAGTCAATGATCAGTCATCTTCAATCAAAACCCTAATTTGGCAATTTTGACCTTTGATGATTTGATGGATTTCCTTAAGGAATCATGATCAACCCTTTATCTAATGATGAGTATCACCTCAAAATGCTGATGTTGACAAAAAAAACTTGATGTTTGACTGTATGTTGACCTCAGTTGACTTTTTACCTAATATAGTTGATTTTCAATCATCTGAGTTATTGACTGAGCAAACATGTGATGCGAGACTTGAAAATTGACATAAGCATTATTGAGGACCCATGATGAGGTATGAAAGTCAATTGAGACCCTTGCAGACCAATTTTATTTGAGAAACACCAAACCCAACTTAAAGACCCTTGCTTAAGAGGTGGTTTTGACTAGTCAACTCTTGAGTAGTTTTGAGCAAATGGGGACCTCATGAGAATGTCTTGAAGAAAATGGGAGGGAAATTTTTTGGGTACAATAATAGTCTATGGGGACGAGGGAACCGACATCCAGTCCACCATATTCGAGGAAAGGAGGTGTGGCCCTCTGGATTAATAACCTTCTTCGTTGAAAAAGATTATTCGAGGAATATTGTACGGACAAGGAGGACGCTGTATGAATATCGTGGTTGGGAGCCAAGGTGTTCCCGTGGAGGAGAATGATACTTTCTCTACTTATGGGGAGTTAAAGATTTTTGGTCGACTCCCGCTCCATGCACCACATGTCACAACATTTACTGTGACATGATGATGGCCTAGGTGTAGGGGTCATCATGGCCTAGGCGCGTGGGCGGTTGAATGTCGGGGTGTTGACACGCCACCCGAAGTGATTTTTCGTCTTCCATGCAAGGCTTATAAATATATTTAGGATTTCATTTGCAAAGTTTTATCTTTTGCTCGTTCCCTTTTACTTGCTCTCTTCTCTTATTCCTCTTATTTCGATTCGCATTTCGCTGTCACTGCCGCTATGTCCGCCGCCGCAACCTTCATTTAATCTTAAAATAAGTAAGTGATTTACTTTTTCTCTATGATTAACCATGTATTTAATCCTCGCATAATGCAAGTTTTTAGACGAATCTCGTGTTCTGGGAGTGTTCTTCCCCGTGAAATTCATAGTTTTTAATGTTTTTGCCCTCAAGATTCTAGTTTTCCCTTGTGGGGTTCACATGTTCCCTGCGAGATTCATGTTTCTGCCCGCGAGATTCATGTTTCTCCTCGTGAGGTTCATGTGTTCTCGCGATATTGATAGGGACCCTTATTAGTCGTTCCCTCTGCTTAGGAGGGTTAGTCTTGATTTTCTTTGCATTTGTCGAGCAAGGGTTTGGTCAAGGATCGTGTCCCCGTTCCATGATACGCCCTTTTATTGACTCGTGGTGGAAGGTTTGATTTATTTGACTGTCGAATTCACTGTTTTCCTCTGATTTTTCAGGTGAAATGACCGAATTTGTCAGGGATGTTCAGATGGTTGATTCAGTCACTGACTCTGAATTAAATTGGGTTGCTCCCGAGCCTCGAAGCATAGCTTCTAGCTATGTTGCGTCTTTGGAAGTCGTGTTCGTGCACATCGAGGATATGGTGGACGACTCAGGCGTTGATAAGCATTAGAGAGTTGGTAGACCATCTGCGAGCAAAAGGATTTGCTCATTCTATTGAAACAATCGCATCTCCATGTATGAGATTATTTTTAAAGAGTTGGGGCTTTGGTTTCCCTTCACTGATTTTCAAGTCGCGGTCTTCGTGCATCTGTCATTGGTGCGCTCCCAGTTGCACTTGAATGTAACCGCCTTTATGCCGGCGTTTGAGGTAGTGTGTCGATACCTACAGGTCGGCACCACGATTCCTCTTTTCTTTCCCTGCTTCACTCTTCAGCGACAAACTATAGAAGGGAAACACGGTTGAGTTTCTCTAAAACAGTCGAAGAAGAAACGCATTAAGATATTCTTGGAATCTGTCCATGATTTTAAGGACATATATTTTTCGTCAAGCCAGTTTCAGACGAGGCCTTCGACTCGACGTTGGAGGAGGGGATCCTAGTCGACAAAGAGGGCAACACACTTTATCATGAAATAGGGAAGTACAAATGAAGCTAGTCTCGAAGTTCCCCTTCCACTAGGGTGTGACTCACTTCGATCATCTCCTGAGCTATTACCTCACCTCATAGGGTCTTATGGGTGAGAAGGACGAGGAGTCATACGCCAAACTTTGCAGGTTTATTGATGGCTTTTACCCTACTCAGTGGGTGACAAGGGAGGGAAAAGATTTCATTGACGATGATGAAGAGCCCGTATTTGAGTCTCGAGCAATTAACACTAAGGCACTTCTCGAATTCCAAACTTACAAGGAATGTGCCGCGCTCATAGGTATATGCTCGTGTTTTTTTTCTTTTTCATCGTGGTCGCATGAACATTACTGATGTACTAACCTCAGATTGTTGTTTTCTGCAGGAAAAATGGCAGATTCCTGTGAGCGTATACTCAAACTGGCGCAGGACGCGATGAAGAGAAAAAAGATATTGAAGACCAATCGCTTTGCCCCGGGTCAAATCTTTTAAGTAAGGTTAATGACTTTTAGTCTTGAAAAAGATGTCAAAGTATGATTAAATTAATTAACAGTTTGATTGAGAAAAATAATTTGAAAATGCATGGACCTAAGTCCAAGTTTATTATGAAATGTTATTCAAGTTTGAAAACAAGAAGTGATTTAAAAAAAGGGGAGAAGATTTTGAAAGTTAAAGAAGATATTAGGAGATGAAGAGACTATCCTATGTATACAAAGGAAAAGCTAAGGAGAAGAACGGTCTAACCAACAAGAAGCCGATATTTGACATAAAGAAGTCAATGTAGAATTCTCATCCTTTGGATTAAAACCAAACAATCAAAATACTAAACCTTTGATGAATACCAAGTTTCAGATGAATAAATAACCAAGCAAAGTCTCCAAAAAAATGGGTCATAGTGACAACTGTATATAGAGGAAATTCCCAATCACAGACAAAGCATATAAATCAGAATAACCTGCTCACAAAAAAAATATCAAACCAGTGCCTTGGAGTAAACCCCAAGGACATCAGAACAACTTCACAAAAATATCAGAGTTTCAAGTTCTCAAGGTTTCCAATCTTACATCTTCAAGAATCCACAACTCCACAAGAAATAATTGGTAAGATACATAAAATGTATTAAAACACCAAATAAAAATCCCTAAAAAAAATCAGAGGTCAATCATGAGTCAACAAGTGTTGACAAAAAATTTTAAATTTTTTAAAAGTTGGGAACTATTTTTTAAAATACAAAAATTAATCAAAATAGACCAAAAATTACAAAAAATAGTAAAATCAGAATTAAAAACTAAACAAGGTCACCAATATTTATCAAAATATCATTGGATCCTTTCATTAAACTCTCAGAATTTTAAAAGGTCAAAAAGTGTTTTTAAAACAATTAAAACAAGATAAATAAAGAGAAAAATCATAAAAAATATCAAATCCTAAAATAAATTTATGAAAAAATAAGAATCAGAAAAAATAAGAATCGGAAATGAACTTTTTACGAATTTTTGAAGTTTAAAACAAATAAAATAAAAATAAAATAATAAAATAATAAACCAAAAAAAATTGGACCATTTGATCATTGTCAAAAAGCGTTAGTAAAAAGATTTGAGGGACCTGATACGTTGTGCATGTTATAGTCTTTATTGAAAAACGCACAAAATCATTAATAAATCAGATTTTATAAAATAAAACAAAAAAATATGAGTCATCTGATCAAAGTCAAAATACGTTAGTAAACAGATCCAAGGGACCTGACGCGTTGTGCTTGATATGAACTCTAGCGAGAAACACACAAAGTTCATAAAAAACGAGCCAATCAAAGTAAAAAAAATGTCAAAGGATCATTGGTTGAAGCACGACATGTAGGTCCTCTTCAACCTCTAGACACCTACGTGTGGGGTTTGTATGAGATTCTTCAAACGGAAATGTTAGAAGCTCATAGTGGTATCATTGGATTCGTCTCTTCCAGAAGATCCTAACTCTATCCTCGCAAAAAATTTATGTAAAACACAACGTAGTCGATTTGAGAAAAACCAAAGCAGAATTGCAAAATTGATTTTATAAACAAATGTTCAATTCTCAACGAAAATGAAAACCAAAAGAAGTATGAGAATCAGAAGAAGAAGGACTACATATTAGTAACTTGTTTGAATCGATTTGGTTCATAAAACTATTAGAACGAAGCTCAAAAAGTTTTTTCTGAAAATGAACTTCTGTAGCTCTAAATATGGCTCAATTTATTTAGTTTAAATCATGGAGTGTTTGTATAATTGTGGAGAATGATGAATCAGAAAAGAATTTGAGGTAATAAGGCTTGAAATTATGAAATGAATTTTCAAATTTCCAAGCTTTGAGTGAACTTTGGAAGAGTGATTATGTCTCTCTAAAGCTTGAAAAATGAATGGAGAGTGGTCTTCTATTTATAGGAGAGTGAATGGTGATGAGAATTGGAAGAAATAGTGAGGTTTTGAGGGAAATCACATGGAACTCGAAAGTGAGAAAAGTGTGAATCTAATCCACCTAAAACTTATCCAATTCTTGCGTTTTGAGGCTTAAACAAGTCTGAACAAGTTTGTTAATCATTTTTAAATAAAAAACGCACAAATGTTGTGTTTAGAAGCCACATTATGGATTTTATAATTCCGACTTGGTGAGAAAGTCAGTTTCATGGTACCCATTTTGAATCCATGGCGCACTCAACTCAGGAAGCTTTAAGGGATAATTCTTGAAAAATTTGAAAGATCATATCACCCTCTTCATAATGTGCCAAGAAAGACATCATTTGGATGATTGAGCATGAAGTTATGTCCATTTGAAATCGTAAAAAATAATCTAACTTTTGTACTTAGAAATATTTCTAAGTGTTGAGCTTCAAAATGACCTATAATATCTTATAAACTTACAAGTCTTTCCACTAAAAATTTGATCTTGATCCTTGAAGAGGAAGTGAAGTAGACTCTTCAAATATTGTGAAATTGGGATCATTCAAAAATCATAAAAATTGAAAGAGTTATGACCTTTGGAAGATGACGAACAAATTTGGAAAAATCCATAAATGACCTATAATCTTTTCAATTCTTTAATGACTTTCCATATCTTTTCAAGCCTTTCACCTTGAAACAAAGTTGTACTAGACATCTACAAGTTTATTGTGAAAAAAGAATGAGCTCAAGGAGATAAAATATGACTAAGTTATGATCCTTTGAACTCACACAAGAGAGTTTGATAGCCTTTTCAAAGAACTTGTAATCTTCTTCAACCATTAGTGATCTTCCATTAAAAATTAGCCTTAGATCCTTGAAGAGAAGTTATTAAGGACTCTTCAAAGAGAATCATGTCTTTGGAATCAACCAAAAATATCAAAAAATGAACAAGATATAGTCTTTGAAAGTCAGCTAAACCTTACTCAGAGAGTGCCAAAATGACTTGTAACCCCTTTTAACTATTGAAGACTTTCAATGCACAAATATATATTGACATGTAAAAAGAAGTTATTGTAGATGATGATAAGAATTGATAGCAAAATAAACCAATTCAAAATATTGAAAATTGAGTGAGTTATGCACTTGTGACCACGGAATCAAGTACTTATTCAATTAGGTCAAACTTGTTGAATCAAACTTGAATCATTTGAAGTTTCTTTCAAAATAGAGCATGATGGATCACATTAGACCTTGAAATAATGTTATCTTGAATCATACTCAAAGATAGAGCTTAAGTCTCAATGAAACTTGTTGAAGAAGGCATGGAAATAAACATATGAACTTATGAATCTTCTTGATGAATGTCATTCTCTTTGAAGAAACTTGACCTAAATGAAATTGAGAGAGTAACAAATATGATGTAATCAACATAGCCTTGAAGTTCAAACTCTTGGAATTCATTGAATAACCATTTGACTGAGGACTATACCTCCAAACCCTAGATTAGATGATGTGATATATGCAGTTGTGTCATCACCTACAATATAAACATCCAAAGATATATATATATATATATATATATATATATATATATATATATATATATATATATATATATATATATATATATATATATATATATATATATATATATATATATCACTACAAGAAAAAATCCCTTTAGCTAGGGGTTTAACTCCTCACTAAGGCAAAAAACACCTCACAAAGTCAACATTTGCGAGGGGACATAACCCCTAGCTAAATCACTGGTCGCAGATTAGGGGCGAGGGGCTAAGCACCTAGCCAATTAGCTTGGGGCTAAATCCCTCTCTAAAGGCAAAATATGATTGGCCATTGGCTAGGGGCTTTACCCCTAGCTAAATACCATCCTGCTTTTGCAGCAGGCGCTCAGTGAACGCAGGGAGTGTGCAGGGGAAGCGTGCATAGTATATGTAATATTAGCTAGGGGGTTTACCCCAAGCTAAAAACCATAATTTATTTTTTAAATTATAAACGTAATTATTTTATTTATTTATTATTATTATATTTATAATCAATTAATTTCATAATTATAATTTAATAAAATTAAATATTAAATATTAATAATATTAGTAATATATTTTTAAATATAATATATAATATAATTTATAATTAATATTATATTAATAAAATACTGAATCAAAATAAAAATATTACAAGAATATTGTTTATAATTATAAATAAAAAGTGTTATCGATAAAAATTAATTTTCTTCATCGGTGTTACTGTCTTCATTGTCATTTTGCCCTTGATTATCACGCCCTCCAAATTGTTGTATAAACTGTTGAAAAGTACGCATAGATTCCTCATATTCTCTTGTCTTTCTTCTCATTTCTTCCTCCATTTCTCTTTGTCTCTTCTTCAATTCTTCTATTTCAGCATTTCTCGCTTCCACTTCACGGGAAGTCTCAGAGTGCGCTAATGATCTCACAGTTTCCATCATGTCTGGGGTAAGTGATGGTTGAGTCAATGATCCTTCACCATCAGCAATTTGCATTCTGAAACTCCTATCACGCCGCCGGATTGTTTTGGCGAGACCTCAAGCACCATACACTCTCCCATTTTTTCTCTTCCCACGAGATACATCATACCAAGTCTGAAAACTCAGACTAGGATCAGTGGGAAATCCCGGCAGAGGTGGTGTATATTCTGGATGTTGTGATAATCTTAGGGCAAGCTGTTTTTCATACTCCTCCTATTAAAAAGAGTAAGTGTTATTGCAATTTAAATTATGCTAGACACAAAAGAAATAAATAAAATGACTAAGTTTAAGGAAAACTTACTTGAGTTTTTCTTGAGCGCTCATCAACAAACTCCCCATTTTTCTTGAGATGAGTCTCCTTATGGAGCTCATTAAGAAGCGGAGTTCTGCCCAACTCATCACGCTAAGTAGATGACATAAAAAAAATAGTTATAATATAATCTAAAATTGTTTAGTTAATTGCAAAATAATTAAATTTACCATTCTCCGTGCAACATTAGCAATACTAATACTACCATAGGCGTAGTTGTAGCCGCCAACTTCGGAGGCTCTATTTTTCTTGGCCTTTTCAGATGTACTCTTAAAGGAATCAGAATTCCAATGGGCAATAAGCTACTCAAATACACTTGGACTTATCCAACGGGGACGCAAGCGTTTATTTTCCCAAGTAATTCTAACACGCCTCATCGTGTCAGAAAATCGTTGAGCACATTTAATGTTAAAATTATCTCTTATTTGGATATCATCTCTAGGGTCCCAACAACATTTCTCCTTCAAAAAATATGAAATAAAGTTATAATCGTGATTGAGTGAATTAATTTAATAAAGGTAAAAAAGATATAAAAAAAAGATTAAGCAAAGTTGATTATACCTGAAATAACCTAAACCAAGCCTCCCTCTCATCGCCATCAACTACACCATACGTAAGCCAAAATTTGTTATACTTTTCTTTAATGATCTCAGTTATGTAAGCTGCTGCCTGATGTGATGGGTAAAATCTAAACAACCAAAATATGAGTTAGTATTAATTATAAACGAACAACTAAAATTTATAATTTAAACATAAACACTTACGATGATCCCTCTGGCTGAATGACAAATCGTCCATTCCTCTTCCTAATCACTTGTGGCACATTTATCAAAATGCGTGCATTTCTATGCTCTTGGTCAGTCTCGTCCTGAACAACCTGCTCTGCATGGTCATCATCATCACCCTGCTCTTCATGCGGAGAATGCATGGGTGATGAATGTGACGTGCTAGATCCACCACCTGGATCCCTATACTGCATAAATGTTGGATCTATAGTAGGTATGGAGGTGTTAGGTCCAACCTGGGGCATATAAGATGTATCTCCAGGAGGACTAAGAAAAGATGAGGGGGAAATGTCAGGAAATGTAGAATAAGGTGTGGATAGTAGGTCTGTGAATGTAGGAGGAGAAGGATGCATAGATGGTGGTGTAGGATGCATAGATGGTGGAGTGGGATGCATATGTGGTAGAGTGCACATATTGATCCCTCAACTCTTGCCTTGTTTTTCACTGATTTCTTTGAATCACCCATGAAACGTTCAAATGGATACATCCATCTATATTGAACAGGTCCACCGAGGTAAGCTTCATAAGCGAGATGCACAGGGAGATGCTCTATAGAATCAAATAAACCCGGCGGAAATATTTGCTCCAATTTACAGAGAATAATAGGAATATTTTGGTCCAATTTGATTATGTCGTCTACTCTTAAAGATGACACACATATGTCTTTGAAAAATTGACTGATCTCAGTTAGTGGATTAAGCACGTGACAGGGAAGTGAACTGAATGCAATTGGAAGCAATCGTTCCATGAAAACATGACAATCATGACTTTTCATTCCATGTAACTTACCAGATTTTGCATCAACACATCTTGCCAGGTTTGAAGAATAACCATCAGGCATTTTCAACTAATTTAACCACTGACAAACTGTTTTTTCTTCTTGGGGAGTAAGAGTGTAACAAGCCTTGGGTTTTAACAATTTTCCATTTGGTTGAGGTTTCAACTCTAACTCTTTTCGATTACACAAAAGTTTCAAATCATTTCTAGCTTTCTCATTATCTTTTGTCTTTCCTTGAACATCCATCACCGTGTTAAATACATTATCAAAAAAATTCTTCTCAATATGCATAACATCAAGATTATGACGCAACAAATTATCCTTCTTGTGATCGGTGGATTTAGAACTGACTGTTTAAAGCTGGTTTCGCGAAATGTCGCGGAAGCAAGAGTCGCAACCGTCTTTTATTTTCTCCAACAAGGAAAGGACAAAAGCACAGCAAAATTCCTTATGAGATATGTTTCTCGGTTCGGGAGGTAGATTTATAGAAAGGGAAGGTGTTAGCACCCTTTCTATCCGTGGTTATCCACGGGCTCTTAGGTACATGCTCTTATGTTTTCAAAATGATTTGTTTGCTTTTTAAAATGTGAGTGGGCTTGAAAAAGTTTCTTTGAAATATTTTTGAATAACTCTTGTATCTGTCCTCAAGAGTGTTTGAAAAATTTGTTTTGAAAGCTTTTGAAAGTGTAAGGTGTGAAAAGTATTTTGTTTGTTTTTGAAAAGAGCAAGTATCTATGAGTCATCTACCTACCCTAAGAAATTAAGTTGTGTAAGTGTCCTTTAGGTAGTGCCATCCCACCATTGAGAGGTAGGTAGCACCACCGTTGGAGGTGTTCGGGTCAATTCGATTTTAGGGACAGTATGGTCACCGAAGCAACAGTAGGACACCTTAGAAGCTACCCTTATGTCCTTGATCCTTTTTTAATTCGAGGCAACCGTTTCGAGGCAACTGTTCCGAGGCAACTGTTTCGAGGCAACTGTTTCGAGGCAACTGTTTCGAGGCAACTGGATCATGGACATAAGGACCGCTAAGACGTCCTATACTTGACGACCACTTTTCGAAGGAAACAAGTGAGGCGTACCCTAGAAGTGGTGTGTGTATTTGTGTGTTGTTTTCAGTTAATGTTTGTCTTGGTAATTAGTGAGCTACGAGTTGTTTTTATTTACATACATTCTTTCATGCAAGTTTAGCAGTTAAGGGGTGCAGAAAGTAAGTTGCGGAAAAATAAATCCTACACTATTACAAGGTGCGGGTCTATACATCGCCAAAAATTACAAAGACCCGTTTTTTGGTAAATAAGTACGAAAATTAAATAAAGCGATAAACATATTTAACTATTACATTCTTGAAGGCAATTACATAATAATCAAATAAAGTAAATACGCGCGAATAAATTAATCGGGAATGTCTAAGGGTGTTGACCCTTTTAAGAAAAGAATTGAATTTTTTTTGTCCTTTTTTTGTAATTGAAATGAAGTTAAAACTAACTAATAACTAATTAATTAATTTAATTGAAAGAAAAATGTTTTTGTATTTTTATGTTTTTAATGAAATAAAATAAAAGGAATTAAAATTAAAAGTTAATAAAAACCTAATTCTAAATTTATTTTAGTTATTAATAAAAAAGGTTAAAGTTGCCTAATTAAAACTAATTCAATTTATTAGTATTTATTTACAAAATAATTACCTAAATGAAATTAATAAAGTATTTACATTTTTTGTTTTTTTGAATTTTTATTATGAAAAATGTTGATTAATTAAATGGTTAGTAATTAAAACAATAAAATAAATAAAGCAAATGAAAAAAAGAAAAAAAGAAATGCAAACCCAAAGGGGGGGGGGGGGGGTATGGGCCAGAATGGGGTGTTTGATTTAGAAATTCTGGCCCAAGAACACTCCAATCACGTTGACTCTGGACATTGAGTGGGGCGCTGGTTGACCAGGAATATGGTGTTCTCCCTCTCTTGGCCTTCAGATCTGTCCTTGGAGACACTTGGCGCGTTGGATATGTGGGATGCATGGTGGGACGCTTTGGACTGCCTGTACATGAACATGTTAAGAAAAAATGAAACAATTATTTGGGGGACCTGGGAAAACTTACAGCGCGGTATGATGGACCTTAGGACGTGGCAAGGTTTGCTTTAGCTTCAGAGTATGGCAAAGAAGAGAGTCACGTTCTCCTTTTGGCCTGAAAATGCTTGCAACACTCCTTTTGATCTCACACTTTTTTTTTACACTTTTTGGATTCTTCTCTGGCCGTTTGTGCACACTCTATTTTTTTGAATGAGGTTGGGAAGGCTTGTATATATAGTAATGTAAAGTGTATCAATAAGAATAATGGTCATTAAGCTTATGCATTGAAGTTCTTGATTTCCTCCATAACCAATATTGAACCATTTGCCATATTTGTGAAAATTTGAATTTTCTTGCTTAGAATAGGCCTTGCACGAATTTGGAATGTATTTCAAGGTGTATCAAAGCTATTCAACACAAAATATATCCCTCCATTAATTTCTTTGATTTTTATTTGAATTTTAAAGATTTAAAATGAATTAAATCAAATAAAATTAAATAAAAAAAAATTATTTTAAATCTTGAAATAAATTGTAGGACACGTGGGAAGCATGGCCAAGCTGAATCAAGTGGAAAAAGTGGGGCCCTTTTGTCAAAAATGAAATTTCAAGGATAGTTAACTTT
Organism: Vicia faba; assembly: GCA_948472305.1. Classification (NCBI taxonomy): domain Eukaryota; kingdom Viridiplantae; phylum Streptophyta; class Magnoliopsida; order Fabales; family Fabaceae; genus Vicia; species Vicia faba. The sequence goes on from OX451740.1 coordinate 322,641,590, forward strand.
GGCCATTTCACAAAAATTTCCCAACTTCTCCAATGCATATCTTGCTCAATTTTAAATCTATGAACATGTTCTTGGACATTTTGGAAAGGTCTTGAAGTCCTCTAACCAATGTCTTGGGTCCCATGTCATTTTGATTTACCAATCTCAATTTATGGTCTTTGACTTAAAGTCCCTTTTTGTTGACTTTTGAAAATGACCTATAATGTTGAAATTGATAACTTTTTGTGAGAACATTTCTTGGACTTGGAATGTGAAGATGAGTTGTAGTAAATGTCCTCCCCTTCAAGATGAGCATTGGATGGGATTTTTCTGATGAACCATGAAAAAGTTATGCCTTTGTCAAGTTACAATTGACTTTTCAACTGTCCAAAAATAGAAACTTTTGACACCTTGATGATTTTTGAGCCATTCTTGTGAAATCATGATCAAGACTTGATCAAATGATGATTATGGCTTCAAAATAAGATGTTGACCAAAAATTTTGACTTTTGACTGCCAAATGACCATTTTGCCCCTACAGTTGACTGTGGAGCAATTAGGGTTTTTGACTGTGCAACTTGACCTTGTGAGCCTTGAAACTTGACATGTAGGTGCTTGACAATGTGTATGAGCATATGGGACTTGATTGAGCCCTTGAAAACCTCAGCTTCCTTGTGAGAACTAAAACCCTAGTTTGACTGGCTTTAGGAGAGTGGTTGACTGTGTAGCCCTTGAGTAGACTTTGAACAATTTGGGGTGATGCTTGTCAAAACTTTGAAGAATATGGGAGGGCAAATTTTGGGGTACAGCAGTTGCCCCTGTTCAATCTTCTTAGACCTGAGGATGTAGATTGGCTGGCGTGCCTTTCGTAATCCGAAGGTGGAAGATGATTGAACACTAAAGTGCCCAGAAATTTGCACTCACATAGTAGAATGTTAGCAGCGCGATGTAGGGAATGGGCTTACAGATGCCGCTTGGAGAGATAGTGGATAGGAGGATGGGCTTAAAGATGCCATCTGGAAGTGTGACAGAACCTTGTCGGGAATGGGCTTATAGATGCCATTTGGAAAGACGGTGGATAGGTGAATCTGAATAAGAAATAGAATAGCTTCCGTGTCTGGAGCATATCTAGTCTGTGCCTGATTACTGACGTCTGAATAAATGGTAGAATGACCTCCATGTCTGGGGTATATCCATACTGCATGAGTAACAGAATGTCATCCGAATCTGGATCGTATCTGGACTGAACAATAGAATAGCATCCGGGATGGAGCATCTCTAAGTTGTCTTTAGAAGTTTGAATCTGAATAAGCAATAGAATAGCGTCCGATTCTGGAGCATCTCTAGGCTATATCTGAAAGGAAATCTGAATAAGTATCAGAACGTCGCCATGCCTGGGTCACATCTGAACTATCTCTAGAAGGAGTCTTGAATAAGCAAAAGAACAGCATCCATATCTGGAGCATTCCCAAGCTATCTCTGAAAGGAAATCTGGAATGAGTATCAGAACGTCGCCATGCCTGGGTCACCTCTGAACTATCTCTAGAAGGAGTCTTGAATAAGCAAAAGAACAGCATCCATATCTGGAGCATTTCCAAGCTATCTCTGAAAGGAAATCTGGAATAAGTATCAGAACGTCGCCATGCCTGGGTCACATCTGAACTATATCTAGAAGGAGTCTTAAATAAGCAAAAGAACAGCATCCATATCTGGAGCATTTCCAAGCTATCTCCGAAGGGAAATCTAGAATGAGTATCAGAACGTCGCCATGCCTGGGTCACATCTGAACTATATCTAGAAGGAGTCTTGAATAAGCAAAAGAACAGCATCCATATCTGGAGCATTTCCAAGCTATCTCTGAAATGAAATCTGGAATAAGTATCAGAACGTCGCCATGTCTGGGTCACATCTGAACTATATCTAGAAGGAGTCTTGAATAAGCAAAAGAACAGCATCCATATCTGGAGCATTTCCAAGCTATCTCTGAAAGGAAATCTGGAATAAGTATCAGAATATCGCCATGCCTGGGTCACATCTGAACTATATCTAGAAGGAGTCTTGAATAAGCAAAAGAACAGCATCCATATCTGGAGCATTTCCAAGCTATCTCTGAAAGGAAATCTGGAATAAGTATCAGAACGTCGCCATGCCTGGGTCACATCTGAACTATATCTAGAAGGAGTCTTGAATAAGCAAAAGAACAGCATCCATATCTGGAGCATTTCCAAGCTATCTCTGAAAGGAAATCTGGAATAAGTATCAGAACATCTCCATGCCTGGGTCACATCTGAACTATATCTAGAAGGAGTCTTGAATAAGCAAAAGAACAGCATCCATATATGGAGCATTTCCAAGCTATCTCTGAAGGGAAATCTGGAATAAGTATCGGAACGTCGCCATGCCTGGGTCACATATGAACTATATCTAGAAGGAGTCTTGAATAAGCAAAAGAATAGCATCCATATCTGGAGCATTTCCAAGCTATCTCTGAAAGGAAATCTGGAATAAGTATCAGAACCTCGCCATGCTTGGGTCACATCTGAACTATATCTAGAATGAGTCTTGAATAAGCAAAAGAACAACATCCATATCTGGAGCATTTCCAAGCTATCTCTGAAGGGAAATCTGGAATAAGTATCAGAATGTTGCCATGCCTGGGTCACATCTGAACTATATCTAGAAGGAGTCTTGAATAAGCAAAAGAACAGCATCCATATCTGGAGCATTTCCCAGCTATCTCTTTAATCTTTTTAATGTAAATATGCCCTGGCTAGATACATGTATCGAATCCACAATCAATCGCTCACAGATATGCCCTGGCTAGATGCAGGTATCGAATCTGGAATTGCAACAGTTGATAGTAATCGTCTTTGGATTGACCTTTTTCCTGGAAAGGCAAAACATCAGTTGTGCAATGCATGATGTCATGATGTTCTCAGGGAGAAATGAGATTGTGTGATATGATGTGTATGTGCATGCATTGTGTATGTAAGCAAGATGTATGAAAGGTGATATGTTTATGAATGTATTTTCGTCTAGGAAAATAAATCCTTGACGAAAGCCGGGAAGTTGAATCTTGGGCTGATGTTTTAAGAGTAGAGTTCTTCGCTTCCGCTGGGGATGTTGATTGTAAGAATAAACTGGTAGGAGAAGATGACTCCGTTGGGGAATAAACTTGTTGGAGAGATTACTCTGCGGGGAATACTCTGTGGGAAGAGATACTTCGCTGAGGTTTTGATGAGAACTCCGCTGGGGACACCGTTGTTATGTTATATTGGAAGATTTGATGAACTCCGCTAGGGGATAGGAAGAGCTTCGCCGGGGACGATCTTTCCGTGGCAATTAGCTGAGGATAACCCAGTTATAAGCTCTGGCGGAAAATGACCTTTGAATAAAGCCAGGGAGACGCGTTCGTACTCTGCAGGGGATAAACTTCCAGAATCTACTGGGGAGATTGATTCAACTCTCCTGGGGAGACTTTTGAACTGTATTGGGGAATGGCTCCACTGGGTGTCTTGTATTCCGCCGGGGAACAATCTTATATTAAGACTGCCGGGGATGCTTGCTTAGGGACATCTGTATACTCCATTGAGGAATGTTGAGATTTTCTGGGGATACCCAACTTCCTTAAGGCTGACAGTTGACTAACTCTGCTTGGGGAGAGCGTCGTTGACTTGCTGGAGGTACTGTGCCTTGTTAGGGCTGACGGCAGACCAACTCTGCTTGGGGAGAGTATTTATGATTCTGGTCTAACTCAACGGGGAGTGAAGGTATCTTGGTCAAATTCTTCAAATGAAATTACCTTGGTACTTGATGGACAGAGCCACTAGATCACTTAGACAGTTCTGATTGCCCCTATTTCGGATGTGGGAGAAGAAGATACCTTGTGGAGGTGCTTGAGGACTGCCGATTTGACAAATCTTCTTATGGTAGGCAAGTGACAAGATGACGGGACATAGTCGTACGCTTTGATCCCTAATTTTTGCCTGGACCTCCCTTTCGGGTTTTCAGTCCATCGGGATACCCATTTTTGCCCAAGCCGCCTTTTCAGGTTTTCGACTTGCCGGGTGTACAATTTTTTTTTTATCCCTTATTCTTGCCCGAACCTTTTTGGTTCGCCGGGAAGCCCTTATTTTTGCCTAGGTGTGTCAACCTAGCGGGTCTTTGATTATGCGTAGTATTTTTTGACTATGTCCACGCCCTCAGGATGTAGGGAGGTGCCCCTGTTGTTGTGTTTGCCATGTGACCAGAAGATCTTCGTTTGATCAGACAAGATTCGTTGCTGGAATTCATGTCCCATGCCCCAAGTGATTCAGGAGAAGATTTGCCCCAAGTTGGTTGGCCTTTTGATATATTCTCCGAATCTTGACTTAACTGCCCCAGATAATAGACCATGATCATGTCTGCCCCTTGGTTGGAAGTACTTTTGTTCACTTAGATATTCATCGTGCGAATTTCTCTGCTGTTCGAACAAATAGTCATATGAAAACAGTGTTATATCAAGAATGCAAAGCTTATGTCTGTCTTGAAGTTTTTGAAAATGCGTTTTTTTTTTATAAAAACAAGTGAATTTTTTGTAAACTGTGATGTCAACTCGTTATTTTACCGCAAGCCTTAAGGAGTCAGGATACCTTTCGTAACAGTATGCTTTCAAATTGACCCATGCTTCAGCTAGGACTTTTGAGGGTTGTAGCGTGGCCTGGTTCATGGTTTAAGAAACAAAGGATAAAGGCTCAAATTTTATTTGTACCCACCCGTTCTTCGTGATGTTCTTCAAACCTAAACTCAGCTGATCGTGCGTTAGACCTTGTTTGAGTCTTTGCTTTGATATACCAGTGATGGTTCGGATACTGACAATTTATTTTGAATAGGCAGTCATTTCCTTTTGTGTTGAGGGTTTGTAGGACCTCTTTCCTCTTTGATTTTGCTATCCCTGTTTTTTGCCTGAACTGTTTCTTTTGTGATTTACAGTCAGCGGGATGCCCCAGTTTCGTAAGTCTCCTTCATAGGTTTTGACTTAATGGGCTTTTGTTTCTGAGGGATAATGACTGCCTGTCTTTATGATTATTCGGAGCCATCACTGTCTTTTGTTTTGTAAGGACTCCTTTGATGCCATTCGTTGTGCACATGGATCAGCTGAGAAAACTACCCTGCCCCAGGTTATGATTAAGGGTTTTAATTTTCGAAAAGAAAAACTCCTACTTCTTTGGCTCAAAGGGGTTAACGAGGGATTATCTGCCTTATAACTCCAGTGTTTAGGAATTGAAACAATGCCTGTACCTCATCAGCAGGGTCTGTTCAAAAGCATATTGTAAATATCGTGGTATCGTTTTCGTCATCCTCCCTCAAGAGGCTTAGAATTATTAACCGAGAGTTGAACATCACAAAAAATATGAAGGCAATGTGAATATAGTGAAAATAATTGGATTAATTCAAAAACAGACATATGTCGTGCATTAATGAAATAAAAGAGTTTGCTATGACATTTAATTGTTTGTATAAGCAAAAAAAATTACAACTCGGAAATTCAAATAAACAAAAGTCTTCAATGATTGGGCAAAGGAGCATTGATTATGTTTGGAGTCTCTGACGCTTCAAACTGAATCTCTCTGGCGTCGATCATGTCTTGAATCTTGTTCTTCAAAGGCCAGCAGTTGTCCGTAGTATGACCCGGGCTATCGGAGTGGTATGCGCATCTCTCATTAGGATGGTAGTTGGGAGCAGAGGTGTTTGGATTCCGGAGAGGAGCCCTCAAGGTAATCAGCCCTGCCTTCAACATTTGATGTAGCGCTTGATCCAGTGACATGTTGATTTTAGTGAATTGTCTCTTGGGTGCGACCTCCTTACGTTGATGCCCCTGTCCTTGTTGAGTAGGCCTAGGATTAGAGATCTGGACTGCCCCTACATGTTGATCATGGCGACCCTTTTGGTTGTACGCAGCATTGGCCTCTTTCTTCCCAGTGTAAGGCTTTTTGTGAGTATCAGAAGGTGCAGCTTCTTGAATCTTTCCAGCCTTGATGCCAGCTTTGATCCTCTCCCCGGTCAAGATCAAATCTGTAAACCCAGCAGAAGAATTTCCAATCAGATGGTTGAAGAAGGGACCAGACAGGGTCCCCAAGAACATGTCAACGAGCTCACGGTCAGTCAAGGGCGGCTGCACCCTTCCAGCCAGATCTCTCCACCTTTGCGCATACTCCTTAAAACCTTCACTCGTCCCAAGTGACATACCCTGGAGTTGGGTACGCGTGGGAGCGAGGTCGGCATTATACTGATACTGCTTATAAAAAGCAGTTTCCAAGTCCTCCCAGTTACGAATATTGGTTCCATCCAACTGATAGAACCAATCGAGCTGAGTCTCTGAAAGACTCTCCTGGAAGAAATGGATCCATAGATTCTTGTCTGCCGTGTAGGGCTGGATTTTCCTTGCGTATGAACGGAGGTGCAGCTTAGGACAGGAAACCCCGTCGTACTTTACAAAGGCAGGTGCCTTGAACTTGTGAGGGATCACCACCCCAGAAGATAAACCTAGGTCCCCAAAGTCCAACCCAGGCACACGTTAGATATCCATAGCATTTAACCGGTCCTCCAGCTGCTTGTACTTGTCTTCAGCAGGGGGGTATTGTTCATCATTGAAGTCTGTCTCGGTGTCAGAGACCACATGGCTAGGAACCTCTCTCCCTTGGTGACAGCCTTCCCTCACAGATGGAGTAGTCCTCTCAGCTTCATTCTGCAGTGTGTTCCCAGATCTGCGTCTAGGGTTGAACAAAACAGTCCTCTTGTTCTTCTTCTTCTGAATCAGAGTCTTCAATTCCTTTTGACCCTGGGCTAGGCTCATAATCAACTCCTGGAACTGGGCATTCTGGGCCTGGAGGGCCTTGATAGCTTGTCCATTGGATGATTCAGGATTCATGATGACTATTGAAATAAACAGCGAAGAAGGTAAGTGACCTGTAACAAGTGTACCTGTAATGCAATGATATATATGATATGCATGCAATGTTTTCAAGGACCTCGCGGGATAAACAAAGAAGCTTGTTAGAATTTGAATTCGGTGGCTTGATTGAAGGAACTGCATATTGTTGAGAGTCCTTCTTCAAGAGTCAAGGCTCACCATATCGAGTGGGTCATAGCCCCTGACTTGAGCTGTTAACCTTGGCTAGAGGAAAATAAATCCCCTTTGCCCCTTGCTAGACATTTGATTCATCATGACCTGCATCACAAGCCCTTGAGATCCTTGAAATGGATTAGTCCTTATGTAGGATGTATGCAATGGTATGATGGTATGATGTTATGATGTGGAGTAATGTAGGTAAACCCTGTTATGAGTCCAGATTAAGGACTGTAAACAAGACCTGCAAGAAACCCATGTTGTTAGATAACAAGTATGTACAAGTAATCAAGTTTGAGGGCACACAAGTCACACAGAGAACCCTTAGAGTTAGGCCAGCATGAAGTTTGGGGTACTACCCTCTTGAAGTTGGTGGGCTCAAAACCTATCCTATCAGAAGTAATCGGGTTCTAAGGATCTCAATATCATTGGATTGTTTTCTGTGTTCATCGTTTTGATTTAGCCACTGAACTGGTGATCAAAATATTCCAAGAAAACAACCCTCAACTGAGTGTAGTATCGAGTATCAACCAACTTCGGACTGCACCAAAGTCAGTTATCTCACTACCCTAAAGAGGCCTGGATGGTTCAATTAAGGTTCCTAAGGTCAGTTGATGCTTCACGACACCACGCGGCGGCCCCGTACTCTCCTTGACTTGACTCAAGGGTTACCGGTACTCACCAAAGTGCCACATCAACGTAGCAGACTGCTTTAACCATGTCGGTATACCCCGCACAGTTCCCTCACAGCCTTGTTGCTACTTTCTAATAAGGTATTCCCCAGATCCGGGTTAGGATCTATAGAACTCCCAAAACAGGCCCAATAATATTAAAGCACACAAATCAGGCAATTGAAAACATAAGTATAATCTATCCTAAGGTACACCTCACTTTAAAAGTATCCCCAGCAGAGTCTCCAGTTCTGTGATCGGTGGATTTAGAACTGACTGTTTAAAGCTGGTTTCGCGAAATGTCGCGGAAGCAAGAGTCGCCACCGTCTTTTATTTTCTCCAACAAGGAAAGGACAAAAGCACAGCAAAATTCCTTATGAGATATGTTTCTCGATTCGGGAGGTAGATTTATAGAAAGGGAAGGTGTTAGCACCCTTTCTATCCGTGGTTATCCACGGGCTCTTAGGTACTTGCTCTTATGTTTTCAAAATGATTTGTTTGCTTTTTAAAATGTGAGTGGGCTTGAAAAAGTTTCTTTGAAAGATTTCTGAATAACTCTTGTATCTGTCCTCAAGAGTGTTTGAAAAATTTGTTTTGAAAGCTTTTGAAAGTGTAAGGTGTGAAAAGTATTTTGTTTGTTTTTGAAAAGAGCAAGTATCTATGAGTCATCTACCTACCCTAAGGAATTAAGCTGTGTAAGTGTCCTTTAGGTAGTGCCATCCCACCATTGAGAGGTAGGTAGCACCACCGTTGGAGGTGTTCGGGTCAATTCGATTTTAGGGACAGTATGGTTACCGAAGCAACAATAGGACACCTTAGAAGCTACCCTTATGTCCTTGATCCTTTTTTAATCCGAGGCAACCGTTTCGAGGCAACTGTTCCGAGGCAACTGTTTCGAGGCAACTGTTTCGAGGCAACTGTTTCGAGGAAACTGGATCATGGACATAAGGACCGCTAAGACGTCCTATACTTGACGACCACTTTTCGAAGGCAACAAGTGAGGCGTACCCTAGAAGTGGTGTGTGTATTTGTGTGTTGTTTTCAGTTAATGTTTGTCTTGGTAATTAGTGAGCTACGAGTTGTTTTTATTTACATACATTCTTTCATGCAAGTTTAGCAGTTAAGGGGTGCAGAAAGTAAGTTGCGGAAAAATAAATCCTACGCTATTACAAGGCGCGGGTCTATACATCGCCAAAAATTACAAAGACCCGTTTTTTGGTAAATAAGTACGAAAATTAAATAAAGCGATAAACCTATTTAACTATTACATTCTTGAAGGCAATTACATAATAATCAAATAAAGTAAATGCGCGCGAATAAATTAATCGGGAATGTCTAAGGGTGTTGACCCTTTTAAGAAAAGAATTGAATTTTTTTTTGTCCTTTTTTTGTAATTGAAATGAAGTTAAAACTAACTAATAACTAATTAATTAATTTAATTGAAAGAAAAATGTTTTTGTATTTTTATGTTTTTAATGAAATAAAATAAAAGGAATTAAAATTAAAAGTTAATAAAAACCTAATTCTAAATTTATTTTAGTTATTAATAAAAAAGGTTAAAGTTGCCTAATTAAAACTAATTCAATTTATTAGTATTTATTTACAAAATAATTACCTAAATGAAATTAATAAAGTATTTACATTTTTTGTTTTTTTGAATTTTTATTATGAAAAATGCTGATTAATTAAATGGTTAGTAATTAAAACAATAAAATAAATAAAGTAAATAAAAAAAAAGAAAACAAGAAATGCAAACCCAAAGGGGGGGGTATGGGCCAGAATGGGGTGTTTGATTTAGAAATTCTGGCCCAAGAACACTCCAATCACGTTGACTCTGGGCATTGAGTGGGGCGCTGGTTGACCAGGAATATGGTGTGCTCCCTCTCTTGGCCTTCATATCTGTCCTTGGAGACACTTGGCGCGTTGGATATGTGGGATGCATGGTGGTACGCTTTGGACTTCCTGTACATGAACATGTTAAGAAAAAATAAAACAATTATTTGGGGGACCTGGGAAAACTTACAGTGCGGTATGATGGACCTTAGGACGTGGCAAGGGTTGCTTTAGCTTCAGAGTATGGCAAAGAAGAGAGTCACGTTCTCCTTTTGGCCTGAAAATACTTGCAACACTCCTTTTGATCTCACACTTTTTTTTGACACTTTTTGGATTTTGCTCTGGCCGTTTGTGCACACTCTATTTTTTTGAATGAGGTTGGGAAGGCTTGTATATATAGTAATGTAAAGTGTATCAATAAGAATAATGGTCATTAAGCTTATGCATTGAAGTTCTTGATTTCCTCCATAACCAACATTGAACCATTTGCCATATTTGTGAAAATTTGAATTTTCTTGCTTAGAATAGGCCTTGCACGAATTTGGAATGTATTTCAAGGTGTATCAAAGCTATTCAACACAAAATATATCCCTCCATTAATTTCTTTGATTTTTATTTGAATTTTAAAGATTTAAAATGAATTAAATCAAATAAAATTAAATAAAAAAAAAAATTATTTTAAATCTTGAAATAAATTGTGGGACACGTGGGAAGCATGGCCAAGCTGAATCAAGTGTAAAAAGTGGGCCCCTTTTGTCAAAAATGAAATTTCAAGGATAGTTGACTTTGGTCATTTCACAAAAATTTCCCAACTTCTCCAATGCATATCTTGCTCAATTTTAAATCTATGAACATGTTCTTGGACATTTTGGAAAGGTTTTGAAGTCCTCTAACCAATGTCTTTGGTCCCATGTCATTTTGATTTACCAATCTCTAGTTATGGTCTTTGACTTAAAGTCCCTTTTTGTTGACTTTTGAAAATGACCTATAATGTTGAAATTGATAACTTTTTATGAGAGCATTTCTTGGACTTGGAATGTGAAGATGAGTTGTAAGAAATGTCCTCCCCTTCAAGATGAGCATTGGATGGGATTTTTATGATGAACCATGAAAAAGTTATGCCTTGGTCAAGTTACAGTTGACTTTTCAACTGTCCAAAAATAGAAACTTTTGACACCTTGATGATTTTTGAGCCATTCTTGTGAAATCATGATCAAAACTTGATCAAATGATGATTGTGGCTTCAAAATAATATGTTGACCAAAAATTTTGACTTTTGACTGCCAAATGACCATTTTGCCCCTATAGTTGACTGTGGAGCAATTAGGGTTTTTGACTGTGCAACTTGACCTTGTGAGCCTTGAAACTTGACATGTAGGTGCTTGACAATGTGTATGAGCATATGGGACTTGATTGAGCCCTTGAAAACCTCAGCTTCCTTGTGAGAACCAAAACCCTAGTTTGACTGGCTTTAGGAGAGTGGTTGACTGTGTAGCCCTTGAGTAGACTTTGAACAATTTGGGGTGATGCTTGTCAAAACTTTGAAGAATATGGGAGGGAAAATTTTGGGGTACAACAATTCTAATATGGTAGGTCCCAAAAAATACTTCTTTTTGTCCAATTGTGTGTGTTCCCGTATCCTGGAATCTTGCATGCTTTACCATGATCTTGGAATTTTGGAAGGTCATAAACATTATTCCATACATCAATTGATGACAACCGAGGGGGGGGATCTATTTCTTTTTTTCCTTTTTTAAAAGTATTCTTATTTCTTCTAAATTCATGATTTCTAGGTAAAAACCTACGGTGACAGTCAAACCACGAACTTTTCTCACCACTTTCCAAAGTAAATGCTTTTGTGTGTCCCATGCAATGCGGACATCCCATTTTTCCATGCGTACCCCAACCAGACAGCATTCCATATGCAGGAAAGTCGTTAATTATCCACATCAAAGCAGCTCGCATATTAAAGTTTTGTTTGCGCGACACATCATAAGTCCATTCTCCTTTCCACAACCTCTTCAAATCATCAATTAAAGGTTGTAAATATATATTTATTCCTGCCTTTGGACTCGACGGTCCTGGAATGATGCATGTCAAAAACATGTACGGTTTGGTCATACACATCTCAGGAGGGAGATTGTATGGGGTAACAATAACTGGCCAATAAGAATAGGCAATTGCTGACGATTGGATATAAGGAGTAAAACCATCCGAGCATAATCCAAGCATGACATTTCTGGGTTCTGCTGCAAAATCTAGATTTACTCTATTAAAGTGTTTCCATGCTTCCCCATCAGATGGATGTCGCATCATGCCCGAACTTGTTATGTTCGTATGATGCCATGTCATTTGGCTTGCACTATGCATTGATGCAAACATCCTTTACAACCTAGGTATTATTGGCAGATAGAACATCGACTTCACTTCAACTCGTTTTTGCTTTCGATCAACGCCTTTACTGCGAACTAAATACCTCAGACTCTTACAAAATTTACATTCCTCCAAAGCTCCATCATTTGTGCCAAAATCATTGTCATAGAATAGCATACAACCTCCAATGCAACAATCAATCTTTTTTACTTCTAATCCCAACTTCGACACCATCCTCTTTGCATCATAGTAACTTGTAGGCATGTTTTCTTTCACAGGAGTCGCATCCAACATCATTTTTGCAAAGAACTCCAAACACTGATCTGGAACATTCCAATTTGAATTTGCAGCCAAGAAACTCACACACATTGAGAGCCTAGAGTCAGAAGATCCCTCAAAAATGGTATATTTATCTCTTTCAACAATTGATAAAACTTTTGTGCATTCTCATTCGGAAGCTCTTCCGCATCAAAGTCTTCAGGTTCATCGTAAGCCACATTGACTCCAAATGCGTCACTTACCATATCCTCTACTAGATTAAATTGCTCCTGGTATTGCATTTGTGCTTGACTACTCGAACCATCTATATTTTTGTCTGGTCCAACATGTGTTTGATTGCTATAAGCTTCCCTATTCATCTCTGGCAATTTTTCTCCATTAGATGTCCAAACCCAATAATTTGGCCTAAACCCCACTCTCTCCAAGTGTTGTTTCACTTCACTATGGTCACTGATTATATTTCTACAATCACACTTTAAGCATGGACATCTTACCCCTCCATCTCTACGACACCATTCGTGAGTAAACGCATATGTGAGAAACATATCAAGTCCTTCCTTAAATTGTGGTTTAAGCCCACGTCTTCCCGAAAACATTCTATCATACATCCAACTACGATAGAATTGATAATATTCCATACTGCACATTTATAACATTATTTATGTTTAAATTTATTAGACAAAAGGGGGAGTAATAATATATCAACAAATAAGTAAGTATACTATTTTTATTAATAATGCAGTATACTAAATAAGTAAGTATATTATTTTTTATATAAATTAAATATATTATGTTTTATTTATATTAAATATATATTTTTATATACTAAATAAGTAAGTATACTATTTTTTTAAATAAGTAAGTATACTATATTTTTATATAAATTAAATATATTATATTTTATTTATATTAAATATACTATTTTTATATACTAAATAAGTAAGTATACTATTTTTTTAAATAAGTAAGTATCCTATTTTTTTATATAAATTAAATATATTTTATTTTATTTATATTAAATATACTTTTTTTATATACTAAATAAGTAAGTATACTATTTTTTCAAATAAGTAAGTATACTATTTTTTTATATAAATTAAATATATTATGTTTTATTTATATTAAATATATATTTTTATATACTAAATAAGTAAGTATACTATTTTTTTAAATAAGTAAGTATACTATATTTTTATATAAATTATGTTTTATATATATTAAATATACTATTTTTATATACTAAATAAGTAAGTATACTATTTTTTTAAATAAGTAAGTATCCTATATTTTTATATAAATTAAATATATTTTATTTTATTTATATTAAATATACTTTTTTTATATACTAAATAAGTAAGTATACTATTTTTTCAAATAAGTAAGTATACTATTTTTTTATATAAATTAAATATATTATGTTTTATTTATATTAAATATATATTTTTATATACTAAATAAGTAAGTATACTATTTTTTTAAATAAGTATACTATATTTTTATATAAATTAAATATATTATGTTTTATTTATATTAAATATACTATTTTTATATACTAAATAAGTAAGTATACTATTTTTTTAAATAAGTAAGTATCCTATTTTTTTATATAAATTAAATATATTATATTTTATTTATATTAAATATACTTTTTATATATACTAAATAAGTAAGTATACTATTTTTTCAAATAAGTAAGTATACTATTTTTTTATATAAATTAAATATATTATGTTTTATTTATATTAAATATACTATTTTTATATATTAAATAAGTAAGTATACTATTTTTTTATATAAATTAAATATATTATATTTTATTTATATTAAATATACTTTTTTTATATACTAAATAAGTAAGTATACTATTTTTTTAAATAAGTAAGTATACTATATTTTTTATATAAATTAAATATATTATGTTTTATTTATACTAAATATTTAAATTATATATAAACTAAATATATTGTTTTTTCTATAAACTAAATATACTAATATTATATAGATTAACTATATATTTGACATATTTTATATAAATTAAATATATCTTTTTTATATAAACTAAATATATATTGTTTTCCAAAATAACTAAGTAAAATATTTATTAATTAAATATACTGTATTTTTATATAAATTAAATATATTATGTTTTATTTAAACTAAATATTTACTAAATATACTAAGTATTTAAGTTACATATAAATTAAATATATTGTTTTTTCTATAAACTAAATATACTATTTTTTAAATTAATTAAATATTTATTATATTTTATATAAACTAAATATTCCATTTATAATCTAAATAAACTGTTTTTTATATAAATTAAATATATGTTTTTATATAAACTGTTTTTATGATATATAATATATAATATATAAACTATTTAATATAATTAAATATATATATACTGTTTTAATATAATAAATTATATATATAATATATTTTGGAATAAAAATTTAATATATATAAACTGTTTTAATAATCTATTTAATATAATAAAATATATAATATATAATATATTTTCGGAATAAAAAAATATATAACATATAAACTGTTTTAATATACTATTTAATATAATAAATATATTTTCTATATTATATTTTTGAAATAAAAAAAATAATATATAAACTGTTTTAATATATTTTTGGAATAAAAAAAAATATATTATATTTTCAGAATATTAACAATTAACTTTATATATATAAACTAAATCTATTATATATAATTATATCAACTAAATCTAATATATATCTAAACCAATTTAATTTACCTAAATATAACATATAATTCAGAAAAATTTCAATAAAAAAATAAAATAAATTACATACCTTAAAGCTTTATTAAACAAAGCTTGTTGATGGAGGAAAAAAAATGACGGAAAGGAGAAGGATGAGAGTTGCATATGATGAGAGTTGCAAAAAACTGGAATTTTGATGGTATGAAACGATATGAAACAAATGGAAGAGGAAGAGGAAAATATAGGCTGAAAAACGTATAAAATTTTGCTTGGGGATAACCCCTCGCTAAGTGTCAAACGGTTAAAATTTTGCCAGGGGGTAGCTCCTCACTACATGACACTAATTATTATTTTTTCTACCACACGCAAGCTGCTCAGAGATGGTGCAGGAGAGTTGTAGTGGTGTTAAAATTGGCTTGGGGATAGTCCCTCGCAAATAGTCTTATTTGTTGGCGAGGTGTTAGCCCCTCGCAAATGGCCAACGGCTATTTTAAATGGCGAGGTGTTAGCCCCTCGCTAAATGGTTTTTCTTTTAGCCACATGCTCACCCCTCGCAAATGGCCAACGGTTGTATTTTCAAATTCCCTCCAAAAATTTAGCTACGGGGAGCTCTAAATTTGAAAACAAAAATTGTATATTATTTAGCGAGGGGATAACCCCAAGCTAATGTGAAATTTAGCTAGGAGCTTAACCCCTAGCCATTTGCCCCAAGCTGATTCACCTTATTCTTGTAGTATATATATATATATATATATATATATATATATATATATATATATATATATATATATATATATATATATATATATATATATATATATATATATATATATATATATATATATATATATATATATATATATATATATATATATATATATATATATATATATATATATATATATATATATATATATATATATATATATATATATATATATATATATATATATATATTGATGTTAGTTAAGAGTTAATCAACATAAGATGCACATGTATAAGATACATAATTCAAGATGCTTGGTGATCCCTCAAGATCAAACTTAAAGATAGGAGGAAGTAGAAGAGAGTACCAACCCTAAAGTGTGATTTTGATGTATTGATGATATTAGATGATGAGAAATCTTAAAGACAAAAATTGAAGTATAACAACTGGATCCTTTGGAGCGCGATGTATTAACTATTTTTGGAAATATATATATAATCAATTAATTTCATAATTATAATTTAATAAAATAAAAAATTCAATATTAATATTATTAGTAATATATTTTTAAATATAATATATAATATAATTTATAATTAATATTATATTAATAAAATACTGAATAAGTAAGTATACTATTTTTTTTAAAAAAGTAAGTATACTATTTTTTTTATATAAATTAAATATATTATGTTTTATTTATATTAAATATACTTTTTTTATATACTAAATAAGTAAGTATATTATTTTTTTAAATAAGTAAGTATACTATTTTTTTTATATAAATTAAATATATTATGTTTTATTTATACTAAATATTTAAATTATATATAAACTAAATATATTGTTTTTTCTATAAACTAAATATACTAATATTATATAGACTAACTATATATTTAGCTTATATAAATTAAATATATCTTTTTTATATAAACTAAATATATATTGTTTTTCAAAATAACTAAGTAAACTATTTATAAACTAAATATACTGTATTTTTATATAAATTAAATATATTATGTTTTATTTAAACTAAATATTTACTAAATATACTAAATATTTAAGTTAGATATAAATTAAATATATACTATTTTTTCTATAAACTAAATATACTATTTTTCAGGTTAATTAAATATTTATTATATTTTATATAAACTAAATATACTATTTATAATTTAAATAAACTGTTTTTTATATAAATTAAATATATGTTTTTATATAAACTGTTTTTATGATATATAATATATAATATATAAACTATTTAATATGATTAAATATATAAACTGTTTTAATATAATAAAATATATAATATATAATATAATTTGGAATAAAAATTTAATATATATAAACTGTTTTAATAATCTATTTAAAATAATAAAATATATAATATATAATATATTTTCGGAATAAAATAATATATAATATATAAATTGTTTTAATATACTATTTAATTTAATAAATATATTTTATATAATATATTTTTGAAATAAAAATATATATATAAATTGTTTTAATATATTTTTGGAATAAAAAAAAAATATAATATATATTATATTTTCAGAATATTAACAATTAACTTTATATACATATATATATATATATATATATATATATATATATATATATATATATATATATATATATATATATATATATATATATATATATATATATATATATATATATATATATATATATATATATATATATATATATATATATATAAACTAAATCTAACATATATAATCATATCAACTAAATCTAATATATATCTAAACCAATTTAATTTACCTAAATATAACATATAATTCAGAAAAATTTCAATAAAAAAATAAAATAAATTACATACCTTGAAGCTTTATTAAACAAAGCTTGTTGATGGAGGAAAAAAATGAAGGAAAGGAGAATGATGAGAGTTGCAAAAAAATCTGGAATTTTGATGGTATGAAACAATATGAAACAAATGGAAGAGAAAGAGAAAGATATAGAGTGCAAAACGTATAAAATTTTGTTTGGGGTTAACCCCTCGCTAAGTGTCAAACGGTTAAAATTTTGTCAGAGGTAGCTCCTCACTACATGACACTAATTATTATTTTCTCTGCCACACACAAGCTGCTCAGAGATGGTGCAGGAGAGTAGCAGTGGTGTTAAAAATGGCTTGGGGATAGCCTCTCACAAATAATCTTATTTGTTGGCTTGAGGATAGCCCCTCGCAAATGGCCAACGGCTATTTTAATTGGCGAGGTGCTAGCCCCTAGCTAAATGATTTTTGTTTTACCCACGTGCTCACCCCTCGCAAATGGCCAACGAATGTATTTTCAAACTCCCTCCTAAAATTTAGCTACGGGAAGCTCCAAATTTGAAAAGTTTCTTTTGTATATTATTTAGCGAGGGATTAACCCCAAGCTAATGTTAAATTTAGCTAGGGGTTTAACCCCTAGCCATTTGCCCCAAGCTAAATCACATTATTTTTGTAGTGTTCGGTTGACCAAATACACACTAAATATTTTTTAACATAATAGTCAATTTCTATATTTTTTCTATTCTATCTGTAAAAAAATAATTAACATTTTCAATTACGTTATATTTTTAATTTAGTCAAAACTAATAACTATTTTTTTATATTACACTATATTGATTGATTTAAGGTGATATATATATATATATATATATATATATATATATATATATATATATATATATATATATATATATATATATATATATATATATATATATATATATATATATATATATATATATATATATATATATATATATATATATATATATATATATATATATATATATATATATATTTGAGCAACTCATTGATCACACAACAAAACAAAAATTTACTATCAAAGGAGTTTTCATTCTGTTAGTTCAGTTTCAATCTACTCACCTCTTGGTATAACTGGCGTCTTTATTAAGAAGACAGTTGTGAATAATGCATTTCAGTTTAAGTTTTTTTTTTTATATAATATTTTGATTCTAGTTTAAATTTTCAATTTACTCATTTTATTCATTTTTAATATTGTGGTTCTTGTTTTTCTTTTAGATTTTACATCAAGACACAATCATGAGTTTTGGTTTCTCGGCAATAACAGAAAAGAAAAATGTTTTGTTCATAATGGGTGCAACTGGAACTGGAAAAACAAAACTTTCTATTAACATAGGTATTCAATTTCCTTCGGAAATCATTAACTCGGACAAAATTCAAGTCTATAAGGGTCTTGACATTGTTACCAATAAAATACCAGAATCCGAGCAATGTTCGATTCCGCATCACATGTTAGGCATCATAGATGATCCTGATTATGATTTCACTGTGAATGATTTCTGCAAGAAAATGCTTGAAACCCTAGATGTCATTATTGAAAATGGACGTCTACCCATTATTGTAGGTGGTTCAAATTCTTACCTACAAGTTCTAGTAGATGACCCAATCTATGAGTTTCGTTTAAAATATAATTGTTGTTTCATTTGGGTGGATGTAGCTTTGTCTATTTTGTTTTCTTATTTAGACATGAGAGTTGATGAAATGGTTAAGGCTGGTCTTATTGATGAAATTAGAGACTTTTTTGTACCTGAAGCAAATTGCACAATGGGGATTAGAAGGGCAATTGGTGTTCCTGAGCTTCAACGTTATTTTGAGATAGAAAATGCTGAAGATATTGATGATGGTCATAAAGAAAAGATACTTAAAGAAGCTATTACAGAAATGAAAGAAAACACATGCAAATTGGCTGAAAATCAACTCTTAAAGATTGTTATGATGGATAATACGCTTGGGTGGAACATGCACAAAATTGATTCTACTAAGGTCTTTGAAGCTGTTTTAAAGGGAGAAGATTATCAACATTTGCATCAAGAAATTGTGATTGAGCCAAGCATTGAGATAGTGAAGAGATTTTTAGAGGAGAAAACTCATTAAAAGACAAAATCATTATTAGTATCCAATAAATAATCATTACATTCTAATACATTCCAATAAATTCAACAAAATACTCTTGTAAGAATGATATTATAGTATCTCTATGTGGTTTGTAGCCAATGATTTACACCTTACCGTTGTTTTACTCTACCATTGAGTGGAAATGTTTCATTTGATTAAATTTCAAATAATTATAAATGGTAATATAAAATTTGGTTGAAGAATAACACCAATATAAATATTATTCACAATGTATTTGAAGAAGGATTGTGAATAAATGGAGAAAGCTTTCCCAAACAATATTAAAGAAATCAAATTCAAAGTAAGTTTCCTTTTGTATTTTCAATTTTCAACTTATATAAATCATTGGTCAAGCATATAGTAGGTGATTTTTCTAGTATAAAACAGTTTCTTCAATTTTGAGATTTTTCCAACTCTTCATAAACTCTTTTTATTACTTATTTCTCTAAAAACAGTTTTTAGATTAGAGCCATAGCTAAAAATATGATAAAAAGTGGAACAGGATATGGAGGGTACTTCATGCTTGTCTTCCCACCAATTTTCTTAATTGTGACCATCTTAATTTATTTTCTCTGGTGATAAAAATATGATAAAAAGTTGTGGTTTTTTCTGGTGATTTTCTTTCTGTCAAAACATCCATATTAAAAGCATGATGAATTTTTTCACAGAATTTTGTTTTATCATAAACTTTAATGATAATTTTATGTTTCAAAATTTTCAATAAAATTTCACCTATCTCCATGTTAATTTTTTTTATAACGGTTAGCAGGAATGCACTATAAGAAAAAGGGTGTTTTACTAAACATAAGTTGCTACACTTCTATTAAAACTGCCCACCTCCATCGCTTCTTTATTTTTTTTAGATGAAGAAATTTTAAGATGGCTAGTTGTCTACTCACCCTAAAAAAATCGGTGAGGTTAGAACAACTATCGTTTTCCTTTGAACACTCACACCTTAATAATTTGTGACACACTATTGTAACAACTGGATTTTTAATTAAGAGTCGTCACTATTAGTTTTTATCCTATGGAAGAAAATCTAACAGAAAATCTTAATTCGCAGACAGAGATTCTAGGTTTCGGACTCAATTAGACGAAAGGAAGGTGTTAGGCACCTTTTATCTACCTTGTTCACAATGATATTAGATTTTAGAATTAAATTTGGGTAAAACGGGATTTAAATTTTAATCAGGAGGACTCGCCACGATTTTTGATCGTATGCCTACGTATCCTCTTATGAGGAATCAAAGTCTCAATTCGTAGTTCGTATGGGGTTGGTATTTTTTAGGGGTTGCAAACGTATTTTGAATCACCTCGCACTTGGCCGGGAATAGTGATTGTGGAGATTTTGACTAAATGCGTAGTAAGTCAAAACCAATTTGAACCCTTTTGAAAAAACAGTTGGTTAGTTTAGTTTGTTGCGAAAAAATAGTTTGATATTTGTTAGTGTTTTTTTATTGTGTTAAATTGCAAAGATCTTGATTAATGCATGATTAAAAAAGATTTAATGCAGATAATATATAAAATGATATATGAAATTTTGATATAAAATAAATTATTTGTTAGCATATAAATAATAATGTACACATATAATAATTAAAAATATAATAAATAATATGAATAATAGATATTATGAAAAATAATATTAATAATAATAATTGGAAAATTAACAATAATAATAATCATTAATTAATAGAAAAGAAAAAAAATTAGAATTATAAAAAATAATGATTAAACAGAAGGGGGTGTATTTTTATGGTATGTAGTAAAATAAGGGGGGTGTTAAAATTAGATTGGGTTAGGCCCAAATGTGTTGGCATGGACAGGGGGTGTGTTGTTTTGAAGCGTTAGTAACTGAAGCAACTGGGGGGTGCAAAAAACAATTGGTCCTGGCCCATTATAACTTTTAGAGAATCCGAATTGATCTAGTGTGGTAGAGTGTATGGTGCTTACCACGCAGACTTGGCCTCTGGCCGTCTGATGAGAATTACGTGGGCAAGATTGAAGGTGCATGATACTTGTGTTATATGCGCGTGTACTGGAATGAAACAGAATATAATTATGTTTTTTTTTTCATTTTTGTGTATAGTTCACTTTCAATGTCTTTCAGTAACTCTTATCCTCTTCTATCTCCCTCGCCTAACCCCTTTCTTCTTTTTCACAAACCCTAAAACCTAATCACCACAGCGGCGCTACGAACCCCTAATCAAACCCACCATAATACAAGAACAACAATAATAATGAACAAATTCTAAGACGTTTTACCCTCTCGCGATTTTCTGACGCCGAGTTTTCTGATTCGTTTCTGACCCTTCTTTTCTCTCTTTTGCAGGTTCTGTGAAGGTGGTGCGTGGACGGGGGTGAAGGCGACTCAGCGGTGGAGGCGATGGTGATGAAAGATCGGGGATAGTGTACGATTGCTAGCGGCGATTCACAGTTTGGGAGGCTCGCGGTTAGGGTTTCAGAAGTTGAAACCCCAACCGATCTCCTTCGTCTTCCTCCGTATGGTATACCAAATTCTTCTTCTCCTTCTTTCTTTTACTGTGTTTCTCTATCATCAGTCCTCCGTCTTCTTTTTGTCTTTTCCAGTCTTCACGATTCCCTGTTCAAGGCTTCTCTCCTCCTTTGTATTCTTTTTCGCCCCCTTCTCCAGTTTTCTGCTATTTGTATATATAAGGCTTAGTTTTAGGGTTTGTTAGAATTACATAAAAGTTAGGGATTTGGGTGTTACTGATTTGGTTATGTTTTTGTAATTGATTCTGCAAGATTGGATTTGATTTAGGGTTCTTCAACTTGTATTGTAATAGGGATTTTGGGCTTTTAATTGATTTTGTAAAAAGATTTTGTAATGTAAGGTTCATTGATTTGATTATGAAATTTCCAGATTTTGCTTAGATTTGATTGTTCTGATATTGCCTGATTGAATATTGTAATTGAAGATTTGATTTCAACAGCAATCTGTACAGTACGTGTTTTTTGGTAGGAAACGTACACCATTTTTTTGCCCTGATTGGAAGAGTTCCTGCTTTTGTTTCAATTGGGCCAAAGTTATTTAATTACTTTGGGCCCTGCGCGTTCCTTGTGTTATCCAGCTTACTTGACAATAAATTTTTTTATACCACAAACAACAATGTTTTTGTACAGACTGGGCCCAACCGGTCCATTATTATACCAATCTCTTCTTTCCAATTCCAACAGCATATTTAATAAAAATAACAGTAAATAAAACGTTGATTAACCTTTCTTAAAATGATCCAACAACTTCTCCTCTAGACAGCAATCTTTTAAAAAATATTAATGAAAACATTATTACGAAAGTTTATTAGTAATTAAAATACACTACAAATTCATATACTTTATTTATTCTTGTAAACAGTTTTAATACTAATACCCTCAACCCACCATCAAGATACCCAATGGACTACTAAAATCCTTAATGGTTCCTTAATCAAAACTCCACACCCCCTTTCTTTATGAACAATAACTTAAACTTAAGTGTACTTAATAATTTTATAGCTTCATAATTACTTCTGAAATAAATTTCCATATCCGAATCGCATGGGCCATTGGCCAACATGCTTCGTAAATGGGCCTACGGATACATGAGTCTCTCTGATTTAGATAGCCTCATTCTCCTGAATTTAAGGTACACCCCCTAGTCGGATAAAGACGGACTATCAGATATTGATATACCATCTTTAATTGAATATTTATTCTATTTTAATATCGAAAAATAAAATTATCGAGGTAGGACAAATTTGGAGTACGACAGTTGCCCCTATTCAATTATCTTCCAGTCGAATAGCGTGAGAAAACCCGAGTCTTGCGCATTCTGATTAAAAGTTTATTGAATACTTGAAGTATCCCAAAATTTGTCCGACAAACATAAAGTTACACTGATATAACATACCCTTACAAGTCTCAAGGAAGTAGGCAAAGTTGATGATGTATCGCTTACCAGGGTTTGATAACGAGGCAGATGATTTTAAGAGCGCAATTTCGTATGTCTTGGTTTGGTTTTTTTATTATTCATCCATTTGGAGGTTGAATACAAAAATGATTGATGATGCATGTCTTCTTAAAGACTGAGGCCATGGGTTAGATTTTGAGGAGTGAAGAAACACTTTGCTGTATGAAGTCTGAGGCAATGGGTTAAAGTTTTGTTTTCTTTCGAGCATCGTTGCATGAATTCTGAGGCGACAATCTGTGTCATGGAATAAAGAAACACATTGCTGCATGAAGACTGGGGCAATGGGTTAGGGTTTTATTTTCTTTCGAGCATAGCTGCATGAAGTCTGAGGCGATGATCTGTGTCATGGAGTAAAGAAACACATTGCTTCATGAAGACTGAGGCAATGAGCTAAATTTTGGTTTTCGAACATTGCTGCATGAAGTCTGAGGCGATGGTTTGGAGAAATTCATCACTTCCTGAAGTCTGAGGCAATGGGTTAGGTTTGCAAATCGCTACGTGAATTCTGAGGCGATAGGCTGGAGCGTGGAACACATTGCTGCATGAAGTCTAAGGCAATGGGTTAGGTTCTCAAATCGTTGTGAAGTCTGAGGCGATAAGCTAAGTTTGTTTTCGAACATCGCTGCATGAAGTCTGAGGCGATGGTTTAGGATTTGGAGAAAGAAACACATTATTGCATGAAGTCTGAGGTAATGGGTTAGGATTGCAAATCGCAGTGTAAAGTCTGAGGTAATAAGCTAGGTTTTATTTTTGAGCATCGCTGCATGAAGTCTGAAGCGGTAGGCTGGATTTTGAGAATACATTGCGGCTTAGAGGCAACATAGTGGGTTTTGCAAATACGTTGCGGCTTAGAGGCAACATAGTGAGTTTTGTGGATACATTGCGGCTTACACTATGCCAAACAAGGGATTAGACAACACTTTTTTAGGCCTTTAACAGCGCTTAAAAGCGCTGCTAAAACCTCCGCTGCTAAAGGTATAGACAACGCTTATGTAATTTCAAAAGCGCTGCTATAGGTACCTCCCCTTAGGAACCCCTTTAGTAGCGCTTACACTTTAGACAACGCTTTTAATGTGGAACTTTAGACAGTGCTTGGTAAAAGTGTTGTCTATTCCCCCCCTTTAGCAGCGCTTTTCCTTATTATTTTTTAATATTTTTTTTCAATCACTTTAGACAGCACTTTTATGAAAAGCGTTGTCTATTCCCCCCCTTTAGCAACGCTTTTCCTTATTATTTTTTAATATTTTTTTTTCAATCACTTTAGACAGCGCTTTCATGAAAAGCGCTGTCTATTCCCCCCCCCCCCCCCCCCCCCTTTAGCAGCGCTTTTCCTTATTATTTTTTTAATATATTTTTTTTCCAATCACTTTAGACAGCGCTTCTCATTAAAAGTGTTGTCTATTCCCCTCCTTTAGCAGCGCTTTTCCTTATTATTTTTTAAAATATAATTTTTTTTCATTTAAAACAAAACGCTGCCAATCAAATTTAATCTCACCATTTTTGCACTAAAATTTATAGCTTCATTATAACATTTTAAACAACAACAACACCAATATACCACAATGAAACAATATTATAACAACATCAATATTCATATCTTAAATCCTTTTTGCACAATATACACAACAACAACATTAGTATATACCACAATGAAACAATATTATAACAACATTAATATTCATCTCTTCAATCCTTTTTGCACAATATACACAACAACAACATTAGTATATACAACAATATACACAATATACCACAATGAAACAATATTATAACAACATCAATATTCATCTCTTAAATCCTTTTTGCACAATATACACAACAACAACATTAGTATATACCACAATGAAACAATATTATAACAACATCAATATTCATCTCTTCAATCCTTTTTGCACAATATACACAACAACAACATTAGTATATACAACAATGAAACAATATTATAACTACATCAATATTTATCTCTTCAATCCTTTTTGCACAATATACACAACAACAACATTAGTATATACAACAATGAAACAAAATCAACAATGAATTACAAAATAACTCTATCTTCTACATCGAGTTGCACCTATATAACCTAAAACAAAATCAAAAAATCAAAATTCATACAAGTTACCAAATAACAACAACAAAAACAATAATATTGTAACACAACTATAACGACATATATTATATTCTCAAAACTCAAAGTTATACCTTATAATAAAACTCTCAACTCCATAACAAATTGACACCAATCCTCCATAAGTTCATCTAATTGATCTTTTGAGTATGAAGCACACTTGAATTTATCAAAGTACTACATAATAATATAACATAGTATGATTTAATTAAAATACTAAGTCATTTTATGAGAAATATGAAAATAATTCCTAAGTTAGAAATTCATATCGTGGATGGAATCTCTAATCGGTCCAAAAGAATAGTTTCTTTCATAAACCTCAACATAAAATAACCGCAATCTACACCATTGCGCTGGCGAGGACATTACACATGGAAAGAAAATACGGATATACATCAAGATATACACCTTAACTTGTTTTATCAAGTATCATCGCTATATAATCAAAACTGTGAAAATCTATACCTCCACTTTGATCGAAGAAATATTGTTGACTCTACTCCTTGGTACTTGAATATCTCTTTGTGCTCGAAAACTTTGTAGAATGCTATAATAAAATAATAACGAATATTTAGAACTATCGCACATAAATAATTAAATATACACAGTAATATTTTGGAACAATCTCACTTACGTGTCAATCGTCTTCTTCATATCTGGGTATGTTGTCCAATCATTGCCCAATGAATCCAGATAATATACAATTTCTCTCACAGGATTAATTGCAACCAATAACCAGTGTCCACTGGAATATTAAACAAAGGTTAGATGGAAATTTTCTGCACAACGTTAAAAAACGAAAAATTATAATAGAGGAAATTTAGAATGAAAATCTTACTTGGGGCCAGTATTATATGGTAAAAGGAACATTTTTTTTGTATCTTTGTTGGCCATAAGTAAACTAAGCACAAATGCTATTACTTCATCTGGTTTTGAGATGATTGACCCTGCATGGACAATGTTGGGATTTATGAAAGCGAATCTGGACTCCAATCCACGCGGGTGAATCAACTTGTCATACATAAACCTTAAATAAAAACATCATTAACATTAATTATTCATTGAAATGAGTAAATAAATTCTGAAATTAATTAAACAAAGTTGATTGGAGTATACTTGATGTATGTATTGATAACAGCCATGCCTAATGTCAAGTGTCCAAAAACGTCTTCCAAATCCTCCTTACCAATTGCTGTCATGCCTTCAGAACCATAAATCCCTTCATCTAGGGGTATAAGAGAAGTACCACCTTGCGAAATAGTTGTGAAGCTTATAAATGTCTGAAGGCACGACCTATATTGTGAAGTAGTTTTCTTTCTAGCCCCGGTCCTCTTAGAAACACTCTTTGTTTCTGTGGGAATGTTGCTAATTACAGGCTCCTTACCCATACTTATAGCTTCAATCTCTTTAGCAGGAATAATCTAAATATCATAAAATTAGAGTGGTCAAGTATAGGACGACAAATTAACATTATCTAAGCATAAATATCATATAATTGTGTTGTACCTGTTTTTTTGCTGTCACTGACTCCTTTGGCCGCATAATCCCTTTATCTTTTGGTTTGGGTT
This sequence comes from Vicia faba, assembly GCA_948472305.1. Taxonomy (NCBI): domain Eukaryota; kingdom Viridiplantae; phylum Streptophyta; class Magnoliopsida; order Fabales; family Fabaceae; genus Vicia; species Vicia faba. The sequence goes on from OX451740.1 coordinate 322,668,900, forward strand.
TTGTAGGAGTCTAACATTACCATTCAAAAAAAAAATGTAAGTAAAACGAACGTAAAAAATTTGAGTACTAAAAGGTTCATAACGGTTTTAATTATACCTCGTCATCTATGCGAACGAGTCTTGACGGCCATGCAACAAACGCTCCTATTGCCTCTCCCACCAATGTTTCATCCGAAACTTCATCTGGGATTGGTAATAACGCACCCTCCTCTAAAGCAATATCAATCGACACTTTCAAATATCCAGAAGGGAGCGGTTTATGATGAAGTACTTCTCTCAGAGTGTTATGGACTTTTCCCTTGCCAACCATGCGATAAGTTGGTGTCTCTAAAAAGAGTTGACAAGGTGAAATTCCCTAAAATCAATAATAAATATGACATCGTTAATGTGTATATATGTCAGTTAAATAAATTACACTAATTTAATTTCATAATAATATATGTAAGTACCTCGGGAATACTCGGTTGAGCTGCACAATTGACACTAGCTATGTCACTAGCTTCTTTAACACCCGAAGCTTCCCTTTCTGATTGGTACTGTCTTACTTTTTCCTTCCTCAATTCAAGAACTTCAGCTTCTAATGCATCCAACCTTGCCTGCAGTTCTTTATTGCTAGCAGATTTTATCTTTGGATTGTTCTTTTTCAAGGAGCTTGGAGTAACCCCATGTCCTTTACCCCTCACCCGACCAGAATACTCATGAACATCTAATGCTCGACTAAGTATGCTCCTGCAATCATCTGGTGGAGATGTAGACTGAGACAGACTCTCCTGTAATTCATATGAATATTGGAAAAACATGAATACTATATGTTAATAAAATTTTGGTTTAATTAGAATTAATGTTATACTTACGCATTTTTCAAAAATTTGTTGTACATCTTCTTTAAGAACTCCATCCTTACCCACACGGGCACCCTTCCACAAAACATGCTCCGGAAGAGATGTTTCAGAACTACTCTCCTCTTTTAACTACACATTAACACAAAAAACAAGCTCAGTTATAACTATTGATGAACAAGTATATCATTGCAATTTGTAAATACTTACTATTTTTTGTTCTAATCGTGCATATCCCAAACGCCCTTTTTTGTATGGATATGCGGGAGATGATGCTCTTTGACGATTTACTTCACTTACACTCTGAAATTTTGGGGTTTTCCATTTGGCTTTAAAAACATCCCATTCTTTAACTGAAATCACATCCGTATATTCTGCTGGACACTCTGCATCAACAAATTTTTTTTCGGCATCTCTAAGATATTTTCTGTTTAAATATGTTCTAAACCCTCTTAGTATTTTTGCCGGCCAATCCAAGACAATAATCTTTTCTATTGTCATCAATGTTGAAAGACCTCTACAAAAAACATACACAAAGTGCGTTAGTATAAGTAATTTAAAGACATAATTTAAAGTACATAATCGTAATTTAAAGACATAATTTAAAGCACCTGTATCTCACTCCAGATTTTATTTTTAGCACCATTCAGCTTATCATCTCTCCACTCATCATAAGTTATTGGAATTTCTCTCCTTACAAGTGTACCAATGTAACTTGTCAATTTAGAACCGTTAGGCTCAATTAATTGGTCATTTGGACTCCAAATGCACATCGTATTTTATACCTCCATCTCTATCACGAATGATATTCTTCATAATAGTTTTTCCTCTTTTTATTTCTTTTTCCACTCCCTTACTGGATTTTCCTCCATCATTGTCTCCATCATTAATAGAATCATCATGTGGGTGCTCCTCGTTACTAGCCATCTAACCTGTAATAAAGAAAAACATTAGTATCTAATGACAAATATTTAATTCCAAATATATAATTCCAAATATCTATTCAGTATATAAAATGACAAATATCAATTGAGTATATAAAATGACAAATATATAATTTATTAGAAGTTTTCTAAGTGTTAACATGTATGGAGGAATATATATTACCTCTTTCACTAACATCTCTTTCTTTTCTTGGTTGGATTACGAATTACTTGTATCTTAAGAACGCAGACGGAGGGATTGATCCAAATTCCCTTATCATGATCTTTTCTGATATATGATTTATCCGCTGTAGTATTTTTATCTCGGTCGTTTCTAATATACGACTCATTCTCAACATCAACATCAACTTGATCCACACTTTTATCATCAATCACTTTGTTAGATAAAAGCACTATAGAACATTTCGTACTCTTCGGGTATGTGACATAGAACACTTGTATAGCTTGAGAGGCTAGAATAAAAGGCTCATCTTTGTACCCCATCCTACTAAGATCCACTTGCAAAAACCCTGACTTATCCATTCGTATGCCACTAGTATGTACCCACTTGCAACCAAAGATAGGAATCTGAAACTTCTCGTAATTAAACACCCAGATGTGATTGATAACCCCAAAATATGACAAATTTTCATATTTGGGGTTTAAGTCCTTCATACTAGAAATGTGCATTGCTTCACATACCACCGTGACACCACTATTTTGCATGGTACTTTTCTCATCTTGTTCTTTGGTATAAAATGTGTATCCATTAATTCTGTATCCTCTATAAGAGAACATAATCGAACTTGGACCATATGCCAAACATCTCAACCTGTCTGATATTGAAGCGGGATCTGAATGAAAATTTGAATATATATGATCCTTAAACCACTATATAAAACTTTGATTGTGCTCTCGTACTATCCAATTTTCATTTCTACTTTGATTCTCACCTCAGAGTATAGCCTTGTGCATTTCAACAAACGGCTCAACCTCAGTGTCATTGTGCAGAACATACAAATGCACTTGATCCCGTTCATCCCTTGATACTGTCACAATTTCATTTCCAATTAATTTTTTACCTTCTTTTTTTTCGAAAATATGAGATTTGGGGAGTCCAATGGATTGCACATTGGACAAAAAATCAGTACAAAACTCAACCGCTTCTTCAACAACGTATCGCTCAATGATACAACCCTCTAGACGACTTCGGTTTTTCACATACCCTTTTAATATTTTCATATAACGTTCAATAGGGTACATTCATCTCATATAAGCTAGTCCACACAATTGTGTCTCTTTCACAAGATGAACAACAAGATGTACCATAATGTTAAAAAATGATGGAGGAAAATACATTTCAAGGTCACACAGAGTAATAATGATTTCTTTTTGTAATACTGGTAAGATCTCAGGATTGATCACCTTACTACAAATTGACCTGAAAAAAAACACAATTTAGTTATAGCGCTTCTTACTTTTTCTGGAAAAATAGAACATATACCTATTGGTAGAAAATGTTCCATTATGACATGGAAATCATGTGTCTTCAGACTCTTTAACTTGAGGTCTTTCATGGACACGAGTCTTCTAATGTCTGAGGAGTAACCTTCTGGAACTTTAACTTCACTCAGAAACTTACACAATATTTTCTTTTCCTTTCTAGATAGAGTATAAGCAGCAGGTGGTAGATATGTTCGTCTTCCTTTCTTCACGGGTCCTAATTCAGTTCTTATTCCCATCTCTACCATGTCCTCTCTTGCTTTAAGGCCATCCTTAGACTTTCCTTTTATATTGAGTAACGTACCAATAACACTTTCAAATACATTTTTTTCAATATGCATAACATCAAGAAAATGTCTTACGTACAAAGATTTCCAATATGGCAATTCAAAAAAAATTGACCTCTTCTTCCACCCACCTGTGACAACTTTATGTGCAAAAGGCTTGCGAAACTGAATACTCACATCTTTCACCTTTTCACAAATTTGATCACCTGTCAATCCAGGTGGAGCTCTACGTTGTTCGGTATTTCCATTAAACGCTTTTCTCCATCCACGATATTGATGTTTTGAATTTAAGAATCTACGATGACCGAGAAAGACATTCTTCTGACAAAGTTTCAATCATGTCATATCGGTTCCATCTTCACAGACAGGACACACTTTTTCACCTTTAATGCTATACCCGGATAGATTTCCATATGCTGGAAAATCGTTAATTGTGCCAAACAACATCGCCCTCAAATTGAAACTTTCTTTCCTATATCCATCATAAACCTCCACACTGTTCTCCCATAAAATCTCCAAATCTTCGATTAAAGGTTTCAAGTATACATCTATGTCATTCCCTGGTTGTTTAGGCCCAGAAATTAACATAGATAACATTATGTACTTGCGCTTCATACATAGCCATGAAGGTAGGTTATAAATCATAAGAATTACAGGCCATGTGGAATGTGAGATACTTTGAAGACCATGCGGGTTCATTCCATCCGTAGATAATGCCAAGCGAAGGTTTCTTGTTTCTCCTCCAAAATCAGGATAATCATTATCAATTTTCTTCCACTGTGGTGCATCTGCCGGATGTCGAAACTTTCCATCGATAATTCTTTCATCTGCATGCCAAGTCAAGTGTCTAGCATCAGTTTCACTATGAAACATGCGTCTAAATCTCGGAATAATAGGAAAATACCATAAGACTTTTGCTGGAGATAATTTTTTCTTATATCGAGATAAACCGCACTTTGGGAACTCATTCAATGATGCATATTCGTTTCGAAACAAAATACAATCATTTAGACATGCATGTATCTTATCATAGCTCATGCCAATAGAGCACAACATTTTTTTGGCCTCGTAGGTTCGATTAGGAAGAACATTATCCTCAGGAAGCATATCTCTCAAAAGGGCTAATAACTGTGTGAAACTTTTATCCGACCATCCATTGCGCGCCTTTAAGTTGTACAATTTTAATACCGCAGACAATCTTGTGAATTTGGGGAAATCTTTATACAACGGTTTCTCCGCATCGCTTACCAACCTCTCAAAAATTTTGGGACAATCTTGAAGATCTTCTTCAAGTGCTTCTGCAATCTCTTCAACTCGATCACAATCATATGTATCCGTGGCATTGTCGTACGAAACATAGGTCGCATTACTTTTCACCCCCGGTTCAATATTCTCGATGCTTTTCTCACCATGAAATATCCAACACGTATAACTTCGATCAATTCCGCGCATTAGTAAATGCGATTTCAATCCATCTGCGTCAACCCGACCCACATAACAACAACCCAAGCAAGGACATTTCATTCTATTCGGGTCTTCAGCGTGTTCAACAGCAAACTTAACGAACTCTAATACCCCATTCTCGTACTCTTTTGATAATCGATCAGCACACATCCATTTTTTATCCATGGTTTTAACTATTATCTAAGTTAAACAAAAACACTAATTAGGCCACAAAACGGTATAATGCGTTTCTGCCAAAACACAAAGTATACACGGATTTTATTATTCAAGTGAATATGTCATTGTTACGTGAACCTCTTGTGTTGATTATTACTAACTTGGATTATAAGCAATGTGGTGGGAGTACAATGAATTTAAAGAGTCTGTGTTGTCAACAAAAATCAAACATGTGATTAGAATAATTCTAGAAATGAGGATTGTAACGTGTGAGTGAAAGGAGCATAGCCACGAATGTGGTCCAACCTTAGAGGCCTAGTTCATGTTACTATTGTGGTCCTATAACATATTCAATCAATGATCATCAACGTTACAATTTTAGAGACATTAGCTTAGTTGTGAACTCATTCGAAGATTCATGATTTGTGTTATTTTTTACTATTACTAAGTTGAATACTAGATTGAACAAACGGAAACCTATGATCCAAACTCAAGTAAACCGGAAAAAGTCCTCTCGCCGCGATAAACTCATTTAAAGGACCATTAACATTAAGAGTACTAGTAATCACGGTAATATTCCTCTCAGACATAACCTCCGCAAAAGACCCCGAACCAATTCCAATATTAAAACCTATTCTAATCCCACCATTTCCTAATTGCAAAACATCATCAACAAGAAAATCATTCTTACTATTAGACTTAACAAATCTTTGATTCTCATATCCATTAACCAAATCAAAGCAATGAACACAATCTCTATTCAGTTTCCTACCATTCAAACACTCAAAACTCTTGCAGTTAAAACCATTCCAATTCACTGTTTTATTACTAACAGGCTTCCATAGTGAAACCGGAAAAGGATGAAGAAATTTTACCTTAGATGAAACCGATTTTGCGAAACTTCTTCTTCTAGGTAAAGGCTCACACTGTTTTTGAATTAGTTTCTCTATCACGAGGAGATGGTGGTGTGCCTGATGTTGTAGGGCGCACCCAAACAAGTGTCTTTGCGGGTGAAACAGTAAAACTGGACCATTAGAATAATCCACATCAGATACTATAATCAAAAGCAAAAGACAAATTCTCGAATCCAAACTGTTGTACCCCAAAATTTGCCCTCCCATTTCCTCAACATTTTCTCATCACAAGACATTTAAAGATCAAGATATAATTAGGGTTTCCTCTGCTCAAGACTTCTCCTTGCACTGTGGACTCAAATTAGGGTTTGTGCTTGCACAAAGATGTTTTGACCTAAAATGCCTAAGATGACTTTCATGCTTCATATTGGACTCCCAAGTTTACCCATACCAAGTTTCAGGTCTTGATTCCAAGTTTTACCCAGTCAATTGGACAGTTGACCTAGAAATCAGCTGTATTGAGGAAAAAGTCAACTGTGGCCAATTGACAGTCAAACCTCATGAAATTTGATCCACATCAACATTTTGAATTCATATGAACCATTTGATCAAGTTTGAATCACAATTCCACAAGAAATTTGATCAGATCACCAAAAGGGCAAAATGGTCATTTTTAGGGTTTTGACTGCACAAAGGCAATTTTTGACTGTTTGACCTAGCCAATGGCAAACCAAGCTCACATATGGACTCAAGGACCCCATGGAATTATCTTGACATGTTCATCAAGCTCAAAAGATCCCAAGTACACAAGATTGACAATTAAATTTCCCAGTCAATTGATCAATTTTGACTGTATACTGAAAAGTCAAACTTTGACTTTTTGGTCAAAATCAAGAGTCAAGATTCATTTTTCATCAAAACATGCCAAATCATGAAACTTGTTCACCAAGAAATCATAAAATGCAAATTAGGGTTTGAAAATGGAATTTTTCATAACTTAGAATTTTTCTAAGTTATGGAAAACCCTAATTTTTTCCCAACTTTGCCCCATCTTTTCACCATGATCCATTTGGATTCAAACAAAAGTCAAAACATGAAAGTTGTAGCTTGTTGCATAATCTACAACTTTGATTCACAAAGTTTTCTCATTTGAAGCTTGAATCTCAAGTTATGATTTTTTGAATAAGGGCACTAAACCATCTTTTAACTTAGTGAAATTTGACCTATTTTGACAAGGTTTTCTACCCTACTTCAAGGCCACTTTTCATACCCTTCCACTTGGAATTTCAAAATGCATTTCAAAGATGGATTGTAGTACACATTCCAAGCTTTCCAAGATGTCCAAGAACTCATCAAACAACCTCATAACTTGAGAGATTCGAATTTCACAAGTTGGCAAAAATTCACTTTTGTTCTTCATCAAGACATGTTCATAACCTTGCCAATTTGAAATCAGTTTGCTTTATGCTTGATTACAGGTCCTTGAACCATTTCATACTCAATAATTTAATGCATATTCAATGTGTTAAGGTCATGTTCTTTGTGTTCTAACATTGCATAATGGTTTAATCCTAAACTAGATAAAGTGGAATTTCCATTTTTGAAAAGTTTAGCTTTATGTCAATTGGTAAATCAAACAAGTACATAGAAGATCTGCTTAGCACAAGATTATGGGCATAACACACTGATCAAGAGGAGTTGATGCAGCACATTAGGGGGTCCTATACTGACCTAGAACACCAATTTGCTTTTGGTAGCTTAAGTGTGAAGAAAGGTCCATAACATATGCTATCTCTCATATCAGTCAAAGAACACAGCACAAAAGATATCAAACACATTCCATAGACCATATTGAAGCTTTTGCACGAGCCATTTCCCTTTCAAACCCTCTCCATCTCAGGATCATCCTCAAACTGCAAAAACAGGGGTGCCCCTGCAGTTTGAGTGCAATCTCTCAATCCCTTCAAGCATTTCTGTCCAAACCTGTTCCTCTACCTTCCTTACAACATATGCAAGCTATCCAGAAGCTAAGGCACGATCTGTAGCTGCTCTAACCACTTCCACCATTTTCACATCTTTGACTTGCAGGTGAAGTTCTACAGCTTGATACAAGAAGGTTCAAGACAAAGTAAGCATTGAAAAAGCATCCCTGGACCTCAAGGAAGCTTTTCCAATCATTACATTGCACTGAAAGCCTCTCATTCTCCACATAGAAGTTCAACTGCACAGGTAAAAGTTTGAATTCGTATCTCTCTTATTAGGCATCTTTAGTCTTAAGTTTGTGAAGAAACAAAGTCCTACTCATAGCCCTGAACATGTACATAGCTTTACTTTTCATTTCTTTTGCCTGAGTAGAGAGAATTTGAGCTCTGAAAATGGTAGAAAAATTAGGTCAGGAAAGAGGGGGAGAGAAATTCTCCCTCATCTTAGAGAGATAGGACATGTTCTTTATATGGTTAGAACCGTCTCTTCATGCTTAACATCTTTTGTGTTGGAAGTTTGTTCAAAAAATCAAGGAATCAGGAGTTAGACATTGAAGCAAGAGGCGCGCGTTTTTTCAAAGTTTGAAACTGGAGGTTGAAGACAGTGTGTTATTGGGCTGGGCTGTTGTTGTTCTTTCTTTTCACACCATCCTTTTTGGCTTACACCCCCCTGAGCCCATTTGCTTATTTTTAAACATTTTTGACTTTTTTCTTTTTGGTTGACTTCACTTATTTTTTCTCATGCCATTAAAAAATTAAAAATATTTTTTTCATAATTTTTTGCATTTATTGCATATTTATTTGATTATTTGTTTAGTTTGTACATAAATATATATATATATATATTTGATTATTAGAAAATGTAAAAATAATGTAAATACATTTTTATTTTTATTTACTTTCTGAAAATATTTCACACAAAAAACACTCTTTTATTTATTTTATTAAAATATTAAATAAATAAATATTTTTTGTATAATACATATCTAGGGCTTAATTATATATATATATATATGATTATTAATATATTTAAGACAAAAATATAAAAATATTTGATTTTTTTCATTTTTATTTAATATTTGATACAAAAAATACCTTTTTCACAATACACTTCATTTTATTTTATTTTTTATAAATAATAAATAAATAGTAAAATTAAATTAGGTAATAATACCTTTTATTTAAAAATTAGGGTTTTCCACCCTAAGTTTCAAAATACTAAAAAATAAATACATTTTTATTTTCTTTTTCCTTTTACATAAATAATATTTTTCTCATACACATAGAAACTTTCTTTCTACATTTCATATATTTGTTTAATTTATATTTAATTATGCATTGCAAAATATCCAATTGTTGTAATAATTTAGATTTAAATTCTTGTCAATATCCCCATTTGAACATTTGTACCCCCCTTCCCATATTTGGTTGTGTAATAGCTTAGTAATTTTAATTTCGCACTTTATTGCTTTCTAAATAATAACATGCTAGAATTAGGGTTTGTATGCGAAAAAACGATAAAAAAATAGTTTGACCTAATACAAGATAAACAAGCATGAAAATGGACACACAAATCACACTCGCACCCCCTAGGGTATTCCACTTGCTGCCTTCAAATAAATGGGCCATATTGTATGTTGAACATCTTTGGGCAAAACAAACAGTTTGAATGATCATAGTCCCTCGATAAAACTTTTCAAAACAAACAAAACAAATGATCAAGTCCCTTAGAGAAATTGCCCAAAGACATTTAACGTCGTTACAATTATGGTCTAAACGATGACCCGCGCCTGTCCCTTTCACATCCTAACACAAGGTTGCCCACCAACACCATGGTGGTGCAAACTTGTTAAAAGGGTTAGAATATAGCAATAATCTTTTGAGAAATTTAGGAGTAGATAACCTCTTAGTTACTTGAACCAACTTGCAAAACAAAACACTTGCCTTCTTTTCAAAAACCACAATCCACTACACTTTCAAAACAACTTTCAAAACAAAATGAAAACCTTTTCAAAAGACATACATCTTTGTATACATCCCCACATGGATCATTACAAAGGTTGCCACCACATTGGCCTCTTTTCAAAAAACATTTTCAAAACCCACACACTCAAGCACCATTTAAAACAATTGAAAACAAAAGGCAAGTGATCTAAGCAAGTAACTAAGAGCCCATGGATAACCATGGATAGAAAGGGTGCTAATACCTTCCCTTTCTATAATCTACTCCCCGAACCCAAGAAAACATCTCAAAAGGTTTTTTGCTGTGCTTTTTAACCTTTCCTTAGGGTAAAATAAAAAGTCGGTGGCGACTCTTGCTAACCGCAACATTTGCGAATACGAACGCAAACCTCAAGTCAGTTCTCCCACCGTATCACAGAACTGGCGACTCTGCTGGGGAATTACTTAAAAGTGGAGTAACCTTAGGGTTTTAGATCACCTTTGTTTTCAATTGTTTGCTTTGTTTGCTTTTATATTTGTGGGCTTTGCATCGGAGTTTCATAGATCCTAACCCGGATCTGGGAAATACCCTTTTTAGGTAGCATAATCTGTGAGGGACCTGTCCGGCGTAGACCGACATGGGTGAAGCAGTGGCTACGTTGGTGTGGCATCTTAGTCTGTACCTATATCCCTTGTGTTGTAACGGGGAGAATATAGGTCTTCTAAGGGGTTATTAAACACCAACCGACCTTAGAACCCTAAATTGACCAACTTGGCTATTAGGACAGTAGCAGTATGCTACACTCATTGAGGCTAAACTCTCGAGATGGTTCTGGCCGCGAGAAAAGATTGCGATGCCGGAGTTATGACCGATTGAGGGTAGCCAATGATTTGAGATCCCCTAGAACCCGGTTACTTTTGATAGGACAGGTTTTAACCAACAAAACCAAAAGAGGGTAATACCTGAAACTCATGCTGGCCTGAAACCTAAGGGTGTCTTGTGTGACTTGTGTGCTTTATTCGCCTATGTGAATACTTGTGATGTGCTTCATCATAGCATCATGCCATCATACCATTGCATGCATAAAAGGCTAACCCATTTCAAAGACAAAAAGGTTTCATCTTTGCTCTGTTTTGTAGGACATCATGATGCCCGTGCGTAGAAATACTGTCCGGCTCAACTTTGTTCAACCACCAGTTTTACTCAAATATCTGGTTGAAAGAATTCCAAACACTACCTCCTTCATCAACAGACATGGTTCCCTCCTTGGCTTGATCACTGCAAAATGGGACCAACAACTGATAAGTGTTCTGACCCAGTTTTATGACCCTCTGCATCATTGTTTCACCTTTCAAGACTTCCAGCTGGTTCCTACCCTGGAAGAGTTCTCTTACTTGCTTGGGATTCCTGTCTTGGAACAAACCCCTTTCACTGGTTTGGAAAAGACTCCTAGGCCTGAAGAGATTGCTGCAATTCTCCCCTTGACCAAAGAAGAGGTATTGTCCAACTGGGAAACTAGAAATGGGATCAAGGGCTTTTTGGTCAAATTTCTGGTTGGCAAGGCTAATGATTTCTGGAATGACTTGGACTTCAAAGCATATGAGGATATTCTGGCTCTTTTGATCTATGGTCTGATATTGTTTCCCAACCCTGACACCTTCATCAGTATCCATGTCATAAGAATCTTCATGTCTCGGAATCCGGTACCCACTCTCTTGGGTGACATTCTACAACAACTCTATGCTCGTTCTGCTCGAAAGCGGGGGACTCCGTGGTGTTGTGCTCCTTTGCTGGTAAGGTGGTTTATTTCGCACCTTCCTAAGTCCGTGCTGAAGAATGAAGAAGGAAAAGGTTGGGCTCGGAGGTTAATGTCTCTCACAGATAAGGATATCACTTGGACTCTCAGAGGCTTGGATGAGGTAGCTGTTATCGACCGTTGCGGAGAATACCCTAATGTCCCGTTGATTGGTATCCAAGGAGGAATCTCTTACAATCCATGTTTAGCTCTCCGTCAGTTTGGAAGAGCCAGAGGAGATGGGCCCCATGAAATGCTGGTTCCTCACTTCCATTTTGAGTTTCAGGCAGGCAGTGACAAACTACGCCAGGGATTCATTAGAGCTTGGGACAGAATCCACAAAGCTGACCCACATGAGTTAGGACCAAAGACTTCTTTACCATTGGAGCCCTATTGCAAATGGGTCCGCATCCGTGCTCAGAAGTTAGGTATGCCATACGAAGCTGTCAGACCAATCATCCTTGAGACTCCCGATGAAGATGGGGTTCCTCCAACTGTCCTCCCTCCTCAGATACCTACTGATTTTGACACCATGAAGAGATCTTGGACACAGCTAAAGGAAGAACGGGATTTCTATCGGGAGAAGTTCAACGAGCAGGAAAGGAAGGTCCAAAGGCTGACTAAGCAATTGGAGGAAGAACGTGTCCTGAACAACTATATCAGCACTGAAAGGAGGAGGCCATGGGAGCATTGATGAGCTTTGATTATTTCCTTTTGTAGTTTTATTTCCTTTTCCGTATTTTTCGTTCCTGTAATGCCCAAGGGCAAATTGTTGAACAATTGAAAAATTTTAATCTAATGAAGTGTGTTTCCCCTTTTTTGTCTACAAAGTTGAATCTTATTTGTCTTTGAAAACATAAAACATACGCATTCCATTACACCATATGCATAGCAGGTACCCTATTTCACAGGTTGCTTAATCTTCTTCGCTGTTTGTTTGCACAGTCATCATGAATCCGGAATCATCCAGTGAGCAAGCAATCAAGGCCCTTCAGGCCCAAAGTGCACAGTTCCAAGAGATGGTCCTAAGCCTAGCCCAAGGTCAGCAAGAGTTGAAGACTCTACTCCTGAAGAAGAAGAAGAAAAAGAGGACTGCATTGTTCAACACCGGACGCAGATTTGGGAACACACTCCATAATGAAGCTGATCCAACCACTTCTTCTGCTGAGAAAAACAGTCCCAAAGGGGGAGGAGCTCCTAGTCCCGCAGTCTCCGACAACGAGACGGACTATAACGAGGAACAATACCCACCTGCTGCTGACAGATACAAACAATTGGAGGACCGCTTGAGCGCTATGGAAATTCAGAACGTGCCGGGACTGGATTTCGGGGATTTGGGATTATCTTCTGGAGTAGTAATTCCACACAAGTTTAAGGCGCCTGCCTTCGCCAAGTATGATGGGGTCTCCTGCCCAAAGCTGCATCTGAGGTCGTATGTAAGGAAAATCCAACCTTACACGGCGGATAAAAACCTCTGGATTCACTTCTTCCAAGACAGCCTCTCGGGGTCACAACTTGAATGGTTCTACCAATTAGACGGAGCTAGCATCCGGCACTGGGAGGATTTGGCGACTGCATTCTACAGACAATACCAATATAATTCTGATCTCGCTCCTACGCGTACCCAACTTCAGGGTATGTCTCTAGGGACGGGTGAAGGGTTCAAAGAGTACGCTCAAAAATGGAGAGATTTGGCTGGCAGGGTGCAGCCTCCATTAACTGATCGAGAGCTGGTTGATATGTTTCTGGGAACGTTGTCTGGTCCGTTTTTCAATCATTTGGTTGGTAACTCCTCCGCTGGGTTCACAGATTTGATATTAACGGGAGAGAGAATTGAAGCTGGCATCAGGTCAGGCAAGATACAGAAGGCTGCCTCTACAAGTGCTGAGAAGAGGCCATTTAAGAAGGAAGCAAGCGCCGTCTATGGCCCTAGAAGACAAGTCAAGCCCGAAGGTCGCCAAGCCGTTAATGCTTTGGTCATCTCTAAACCTGTTGCTGCTCCTCAACAGTACAATCAGCAAAGAAGTGAAAGGCCCAAGAGGCAGTATACCCGATTGAGTATGACATTATCTCAAATTTTACCCCAACTGTTATCTACCAACCTGGTGACCCTCAAAGAAGCTCCTAAGGTCGTCAACACTGCGTCCCCTAAATACAACCCGAATGCCCGGTGTGCTTATCATTCTGATAGTCCCGGGCACACTACTGATGATTGTTGGGCCTTGAGAAACAAAGTGCAAGATCTAATTGACGCAAAAGAAATTCAGTTTGAAGCGCCGGAAAGACCGAATGTTGTAACGGCTCCTATGCCCCAGCATAGGGTAAATGCCATTGAGGAAGAAGTGTACGCTGTTTCGGTAGATGAAGTTGTTACCCCTTTGAAGACTGTTAAGAAGAACCTACTGCGGGCCGGTTTATTTCCGGGTTGCGGCGAAGGTTGCCCATTCTGTGCTATTTCCCCATCTGATTGTCCCTTGCTAAGGTTAGGCATCCAAGGCCTAATGGATAGCAAGGAGATTTTATTCAAAAAGACTGCTGTTCATTTGGTTCCGATGAAAGAAGTTTCCGTGATTACCATCTTCAAAAATCCAATCAAGGCTCCCCCAAAGAAGCCTATTCAAATCTTGACAGTTGCGCCTGTGATCATTACTGTTCCAGGACCCCTCTCCTACGTGTCTGATAAAGCTGTCCCCTGGCATTATGGGGCAGACATATATGTAAATGGAATCAAGCAAGAATTTGATGCTAGTGCCAGTATCTGCGATATCACCGGTCCAGCTAAAGTCACCCGCAGTGGCAGGCTCTTCTCGCCTGACATTGCGCCGCCCGCTATTCGAAAACCCCTCCTCATAAAACCTGCAAGTTTACCAAGTCCTGTTGCTGATCAAATTGTGTCCCCTGCTGCCGAGTCATCAAATGCTCGGGGCAAAGGGATTGAAGAAGAGCCTGCCCGGATGGAGGCACCAATACCCGTAAATGCTGAGGCCTCCCGACAAGAAATGGAGGAGATTCTGAAAATAATAAAGAAAAGTGACTTTAATGTTGTCGAACAACTGGGGCATACACCCTCCAAGATCTCCCTGCTCTCCCTATTGCTATGCTCCGAGGCTCACGCTAAGGCATTAATCTCATTTCTCAAGACAGCCCACGTGCCGCAGGAGACGTCTGCAGTTCAGTTCACTGACTGCATAGCAAATCTGACGGCGGACAACGGCTTGGGCTTTTCAGATGCTGACCTAACCGCGAAAGGGAGAGACCACAATGATGCCCTGCATGTCTCTATTGAATGCAGGGGCACTACTCTGGCACATGTGTTGGTGGACACTGGTTCTTCTTTGAATGTTCTTCCGAAAAAGGCTTTGGATCGTCTGGATTATGAAGGCCTGGAGTTGAAACCCAGCAATATCATCGTCAGGGCCTTTGACGGTTCCAAGAGGATGGTTCATGGAGAGGTTAACATCCCTATTCGTGTGGGCTCTCAAGTGTTTGACTCTACCTTTTACGTGATGGATATACGTCCGTCATACTCTTGTTTGTTGGGTCGACCTTGGATCCACAAGGCTGGGGCAGTGACCTCCACCTTGCACCAAAAGCTGAAGTATCCTGTCAGGGGGAAAATCGTCACTGTGCAAGGAGAAGAGGAGTATATGGTGAGCCATTTGAATTCCTTCAGGTACATCGAGATGGACGGAGAATTTATTGAAACTCCCTTCCAACATTTCGAGGAGGTACATCCAATTTCAGCAGCTGCGGAGACAATGGCCGAAGAGAATGTTTCCTTGAAGATGGTTTCCCTAAGGGATGCCCGGGCTGTGGTTCAGAAAGGCGATGGTGCACACTGGGGTCAGCTTCCTGACTTCACTCAGAAGAACGACAAGTTTGGGCTAGGCTTTACTGCAGAGGGTCAGAAGGCGGTGCGCAAAGAGAAGATTGGAAAGGCTCCGGTGTTTATTTCCAGCTCAAGGGTGAATGCTATCGAGGAGGATGTGGAGGAAGCTGAGTTTGATAATTGGATCTACCCGACTGCCAGCGACGGACCAAGCAACTGGACAGCAAAGGATTTTACCCCTATCACATTTGTCACGCAGTAATTGATTTCTTTTGATTTCCAAATTTGTAACAAACAATATGTTAAAACTCTGTTGGCTCGGTGTCCTGCCCGGGGCATCGTAGCTCCATTTGTGAGGGCTTTTTGTATGACATTTTCATATATCATCAATCAAAACATTGGACGTTTGTTGCATTTCAAATCTTGTGCTCCTTTTCTTTCTGTGTTATACATATTGCAAAACAGCTATATTTACACACACTCACTTATACAGGTTTCAATCCACTCTGGATCTTACTGGCAACAGCTCTGCTACCGCCAGTTATGACTTCGAAAATCCGATCAACTTGGCCGAAGACGAAGGTGAAGATGATTGCGAAGTGCCTGGAGAACTCGCAAGACTGCTACTACAGGAAGAGAGGGCTATTCAACCACATGAAGAGCCTGTGGAGACAATTAACTTGGGTACTGAGACAGATAGGAAAGAGGTCAAAATTGGTGCCAATCTAGAGCTCAGCGTGAAGCAACGATTGATCCAGATGCTACAAGACTACATGGAGATTTTTGCTTGGTCCTATGAAGATATGCCTGGTTTGGATGCCGACATTGTAGTTCACCATTTGCCGACCAAGGAAGATTGCCCTCCAGTAAAGCAAAAAGTTCGACGAATGCGTCCAGAGATGTCTGAGAAGATTAAAGCTGAGGTGATGAAACAATTTGATGCGGGTTTCCTTGCAGTAACTTCTTACCCTCAGTGGGTTGCCAATGTTGTGCCAGTGCCGAAGAAGGACGGTAAGGTCAGAATGTGTGTTGACTACAGGGATCTGAACAGGGCCAGCCCCAAGGATGACTTCCCCCTACCTCACATTGATGTCCTTGTTGACAATACAGCTCAACACAAGGTGTTCTCCTTCATGGATGGCTTCTCAGGGTATAATCAGATCAAGATGGCTCCTGAAGATATGGAGAAGACTACATTTGTAACTCAGTGGGGGACCTTCTGTTATAAGGTCATGCCATTCGGATTGAAAAATGCTGGGGCAGCCTATCAGCGTGCCATGGTTGCTTTATTTCATGATATGATCCATCATGAGATTGAAGTATACGTTGATGACATGATTGCAAGGTCTCAAACTGAGGAGGAACACCTTGATCATCTGAGGAAGTTGTTTGACCGACTCAAGTTGTACAAGCTGAGATTGAATCCCAACAAATGCACCTTCGGGGTGAGGTCCGGAAAATTGCTAGGTTTCATTGTAAGTGATAAAGGTATCCAGGTGGACCCTGCCAAGGTTAAAGCTATTCAAGAGATGCCGACCCCAAAAACAGAGAAAGAAGTCAGAGGTTTCCTAGGACGACTGAATTATATTGCCCGATTCATCTCACATCTGACTGCTACTTGTGAGCCAATCTTCAAATTACTGAAGAAAGATCAAGTGGTACGCTGGAATGATGAATGTCAGGCCGCCTTTGAAATAATAAAGGAATATCTCCAAGAGCCACCTATTCTTATGCCACCGGTGGAAGGAAGACCTCTGATACTTTACTTGACAGTGCTTGATAATTCAATGGGGTGTGTGCTGGGGCAGCATGACGAGTCTGGCCGAAAAGAGCACGCTATTTATTACTTGAGCAAAAAGTTTACCGACTGTGAGTCTCGTTACTCGCTGCTTGAGAAAACTTGCTGCGCTCTTGTATGGGCTGCTCGCCGGCTGAGACAGTATATGCTGACTCACACTACTTTATTGATTTCAAAGATGGATCCCATCAAGTACATATTTGAAAAGCCCGCTCTGTCTGGGAGAATAGCGAGATGGCAAATGATCTTAACAGAATATGATATCCAGTATACAACTCAGAAAGCAATTAAGGGAAGTGTACTGGCTGATCATTTGGCACACCAACCTGTGGACGATTATCAATCATTGAACTTTGATTTTCCGGACGAAGACATCATGGTGGTAACTGACTGTGAAGTACCTGGACCGGATGAAGGACCTGAGGAAGGATCCCGATGGTCTATGCATTTTGACGGAGCCTCCAATGCTTTGGGTAACGGCGTCGGCGCTGTAATCATATCTCCCAAGGGGACTCATACTCCACTCACCGCCCGATTATGTTTCAGCTGCACCAACAACATGGCAGAATATGAGGCATGTATCATGGGTTTACAAGCTGCGATCGATTTGAGGATCAAGTTTCTAAGTGTCTTCGGAGATTCCGCTCTCGTGATCAATCAGATCAAAGGCGAGTGGGATACAAAACACCCGAATCTCATTCCTTACAAGGAGTATGTGTCGACCTTGCTCCCTCACTTTGAAGAGATAACTTTTGAGCATTTCCCCAGAGAGGAGAATCAGCTAGCGGACGCACTAGCCACGATGTCTTCAATGTTCAAAGTTAAATGGGACAATGAGGCTCCTCAAATCATAATCTGGAAGTTGGATGAACCGGCATACTGCTGTGAGCTCGAGACTGAGAAGGTAACTGAAAAACCCTGGTATCACGAGGTGAAGAGGTACTTGGAAGCTCAGGAATACCCTGAAGGCGCATCTGTCAATGATAAGAAGTTCATGAGGAGGTTTGCTGCAAAATTCTTCCTCAGCAACGGCATTCTCTACAAACGGAATCATGATTCAACTCTGTTACGTTGTGTGGATAAGGTTGAAGCAGAGAAAATTATGATGGAACTGCATGAAGGAACATTTGGAACCCATTCCAGTGGACACACCATGGCTAAGAAAATCCTTCGGGCAGGATATTTCTGGTCCACAATGGAAGCCGATTGTTACCAGCACTCCCGAACTTGTCATAAATGCCAGATCTATGCTGACAAAGTGCATATCCCTCCGGTTCCTTTGAATGTCCTGACGGCACCTTGGCCTTTCGCAATGTGGGGCATCGATATGATCGGTGAGATCCGACCAACGGCATCCAATGGGCATCGTTTCATCTTGGTGGCGATCGATTACTTCACGAAATGGGTTGAGGCAGCTTCATATGCCACGGTAACCAAGAGCGTCGTGGCGCGTTTCATCCGGCATAATCTGATTTGTCGGTACGGAGTCCCAGAAAGAATCATTACGGACAATGGTACCAATCTCAATAACAAAATGATCACTGAACTCTGTGAACAATTCAAGATACAGCACCACAATTCTTCTCCCTACCGGCCGAAGATGAATGGGGCTGTAGAGGCAGCCAATAAAAATATCAAGAAAATTGTGCAGAAGATGACAGTGACCTATAAAGATTGGCATGAGATGTTACCGTTCGCTCTTCATGGGTACCGCACCTCAGCAAGGACATCAACCGGGGCAACTCCTTTCTCCCTAGTCTATGGCATGGAGGCTGTCTTGCCAATTGAAGTCCAGATACCCTCTCTCCGGATAATGAAGGATGCAGATTTGAATGAAGATGATTGGATCCAGACTCGACTTGATCAATTAAATCTGATTGACGAAAAGAGGCTCACTGCTATCTGTCACGGTCAAACGTATCAGAAACGGATGATCAGGGCATTTAACAAGAAAGTCAGACCGCAAGAGTATCAAGTTGGGGACCTGGTAATCAAACGCATCATCCTTCCTCAAAGTGATCCCCGGGGCAAATGGACCCCTACTTATGAAGGGCCATTTGTGGTTAAACGTGTGTTCTCAGGAGGAGCCATGATCCTGACCACCATGGATGGTGACGACCTTCCTCACCCCGCCAATGCAGACATAGTGAAAAAATACTACGCATAAATAAAAGACCCGCTAGGTTGACATACCTAGGCAAAAATAAGGGATGAAATGAATAAAAATCTGTACACCCGGCAAGTCGAAAACCTGAAAGGGCGACTTGGGCAAAAATGGGTATCCCGGTGGACTGAAAACCCGAAAGGGCGGTCCAGGCAAAAGTTAGGGATAAAAGCGTAACACTATGTCTCATTGGATCACTTCGCATCCGGAATTCGGCATCAACTATCTGGCTCAGATTACGGCATCGACTAATCAGCTTTATCTTCGACCAGGCAGCAAAGCGAATGAGGCGTTCGAAGACATAAAGGCGATAGCAGAGTTGGAACCCAGTGGGATTGTTCACATAGCTGTTTTGTTTTTTCAAATTGTAAATTCTATACTTTTTTGGCGGCGTCCTCTTACTAGGATGTCAGCCTCTTGTACAAAAAACGCCTATTCACAGGCAAAGTTTAAATCAATACAAATTCACTTGTCCATATAAATTGCCATTGTTTTTCTTTTTCTGTTCTGTCTTGCGAAAAACGTCCAATGTTCATTTTTGATATATGCATTTGACATTAAAATTGCTGATTCATAAATGTTTGCATATAAAAAAAGAGATTAATTACAAGTGACATCAAAGACAGGGGCAATGTGGAGCTGTCTAATGCGGTCTAGTTGTTTTGTCCACCAAGGCACCAAGGTAGGTTCAACTGAAATGTGGCCAAATCATCTTAGCTCCCCGCGGAGTAAAACAAGGTTCAGCAGCACTTTCCCCAAGCGGGAGTCGATTCCCCGTCGATCCTGAAAAAGGCACAACATTCCCCGGCCGGTCTTAAAAGCTCATCCCCAGTAGATTCTGCAAGCTTATCCCCGGCGAAGTACGAACGTCTCGCCCAAGTTTTATTTAGAGTTATTTCCTCACAAGGACTTATAACTGGGTTATCCTCAGCTAAAAGCCACGGAAGACCGTTCTCGGAAAAAGTTCCTTCAATCCCCAGCGAAGTCTATCTTTGGTATTCCCCAGCGGAGTTTATCATCATTATCCTCAGCGGAATCCATCGTTAAGGTCCTCAGCGGGCCTCTCATCAGAGCTTCGGCCAAGTATCTCTTCCGCAAAGCAGCTTCCCAGCCATTCGTCAAGGATTTATTTTCCTAAGATGAAATTACACTCATAAACATTTCACATTTTCATACATCTTGCTTACATACATGATGAGATACATACAACATCAAATGTTGAACATCATGACATCATGCATATCATACATCATGACATTGCATACAGCTGACGTCTTTGACTTTTCAGGAAAAAGACAATCTCAAAAACGACTACTTTCAACTGTCACAATTCCAGATTCGATACCTGTATCTAGCCAGGGCACATCTATCAACTACAACATTTCCAGATTCGATTCCTGTATCCAGCCAGGGCATATCTGTTAACCACATTTCCAGACTCGATTCCTGTATCTAGCCAGGGCACGTCTGCAGAATTCAAAGATTCGACTCCTGTATCCAGCCAGGGCATATCTATTGACGACTATTTCCAGATTCGACTCCTGTATCCAGCCAGGGCACATCTGTGAGCAACCGATTGTAGATTCGATACCTGTATCCAGCCAGGGCATATCTTCATAAGGAGACTGAAGATCAAACACCTGTAACAAGCCAGGAAAACATCTGTCTTTCTTAAACACACAAGTTCTCGCTAAGGAACCTCTTATGCGATCAACACTTCCAAATGGCATCTATAAGCCCATTCCCGACAAAGTTCTGTCACTTTTCCAGATGGCATCTACAAAGCCCATCTCCCTATCCACCATCTCTCCAAATGGCATCTATAAGCCCATTCCCGACACCACATTGTTGAGACTCCAGCATGCGAGTGCAAATTTCCGGGCACTCTAGTGTCCAATCTCCTTTTACCCTCGAGTCACGAAAGGCAAACTTGCTAATCTAACTCTTCAGGTCCAAGAAGATTGAACAGGGGCAACTGTTGTACCCCAAAATTTGCCCTCCCATTTCCTCAACATTTTCTCATCACAAGACATTTAAAGATCAAGATATAATTAGGGTTTCCTCTGCTCAAGACTTCTCCTTGCACTGTGGACTCAAATTAGGGTTTGTGCTTGCACAAAGATGTTTTGACCTAAAATGCCTAAGATGACTTTCATGCTTCATATTGGACTCCCAAGTTTACCCATACCAAGTTTCAGGTCTTGATTCCAAGTTTTACCCAGTCAATTGGACAGTTGACCTAGAAATCAGCTGTATTGAGGAAAAAGTCAACTGTGGCCAATTGACAGTCAAACCTCATGAAATTTGATCCACATCAACATTTTGAATTCATATGAACCATTTGATCAAGTTTGAATCACAATTCCACAAGAAATTTGATCAGATCACCAAAAGGGCAAAATGGTCATTTTTAGGGTTTTGACTGCACAAAGGCAATTTTTGACTGTTTGACCTAGCCAATGGCAAACCAAGCTCACATATGGACTCAAGGACCCCATGGAATTATCTTGACATGTTCATCAAGCTCAAAAGATCCCAAGTACACAAGATTGACAATTAAATTTCCCAGTCAATTGATCAATTTTGACTGTATACTGAAAAGTCAAACTTTGACTTTTTGGTCAAAATCAAGAGTCAAGATTCATTTTTCATCAAAACATGCCAAATCATGAAACTTGTTCACCAAGAAATCACAAAATGCAAATTAGGGTTTGAAAATGGAATTTTTCATAACTTAGAATTTTTCTAAGTTATGGAAAACCCTAATTTGTTCCCAACTTTGCCCCATCTTTTCACCATGATCCATTTGGATTCAAACAAAAGTCAAAACATGAAAGTTGTAGCTTGTTGCATAATCTACAACTTTGATTCACAAAGTTTTCTCATTTGAAGCTTGAATCTCAAGTTATGATTTTTTGAATAAGGGCACTAAACCATCTTTTAACTTAGTGAAATTTGACCTATTTTGACAAGGTTTTCTACCCTACTTCAAGGCCACTTTTCATACCCTTCCACTTGGAATTTCAAAATGCATTTCAAAGATGGATTGTAGTACACATTCCAAGCTTTCCAAGATGTCCAAGAACTCATCAAACAACCTCATAACTTGAGAGATTCGAATTTCACAAGTTGGCAAAAATTCACTTTTGTTCTTCATCAAGACATGTTCATAACCTTGCCAATTTGAAATCAGTTTGCTTTATGCTTGATTACAGGTCCTTGAACCATTTCATACTCAATAATTTAATGCATATTCAATGTGTTAAGGTCATGTTCTTTGTGTTCTAACATTGCATAATGGTTTAATCCTAAACTAGATAAAGTGGAATTTCCATTTTTGAAAAGTTTAGCTTTATGTCAATTGGTAAATCAAACAAGTACATAGAAGATCTGCTTAGCACAAGATTATGGGCATAACACACTGATCAAGAGGAGTTGATGCAGCACATTAGGGGGTCCTATACTGACCTAGAACACCAATTTGCTTTTGGTAGCTTAAGTGTGAAGAAAGGTCCATAACATATGCTATCTCTCATATCAGTCAAAGAACACAGCACAAAAGATATCAAACACATTCCATAGACCATATTGAAGCTTTTGCACGAGCCATTTCCCTTTCAAACCCTCTCCATCTCAGGATCATCCTCAAACTGCAAAAACAGGGGTGCCCCTGCAGTTTGAGTGCAATCTCTCAATCCCTTCAAGCATTTCTGTCCAAACCTGTTCCTCTACCTTCCTTACAACATATGCAAGCTATCCAGAAGCTAAGGCACGATCTGTAGCTGCTCTAACCACTTCCACCATTTTCACATCTTTGACTTGCAGGTGAAGTTCTACAGCTTGATACAAGAAGGTTCAAGACAAAGTAAGCATTGAAAAAGCATCCCTGGACCTCAAGGAAGCTTTTCCAATCATTACATTGCACTGAAAGCCTCTCATTCTCCACATAGAAGTTCAACTGCACAGGTAAAAGTTTGAATTCGTATCTCTCTTATTAGGCATCTTTAGTCTTAAGTTTGTGAAGAAACAAAGTCCTACTCATAGCCCTGAACATGTACATAGCTTTACTTTTCATTTCTTTTGCCTGAGTAGAGAGAATTTGAGCTCTGAAAATGGTAGAAAAATTAGGTCAGGAAAGAGGGGGAGAGAAATTCTCCCTCATCTTAGAGAGATAGGACATGTTCTTTATATGGTTAGAACCGTCTCTTCATGCTTAACATCTTTTGTGTTGGAAGTTTGTTCAAAAAATCAAGGAATCAGGAGTTAGACATTGAAGCAAGAGGCGCGCGTTTTTTCAAAGTTTGAAACTGGAGGTTGAAGACAGTGTGTTATTGGGCTGGGCTGTTGTTGTTCTTTCTTTTCACACCATCCTTTTTGGCTTACACCCCCCTGAGCCCATTTGCTTATTTTTAAACATTTTTGACTTTTTTCTTTTTGGTTGACTTCACTTATTTTTTCTCATGCCATTAAAAAATTAAAAATATTTTTTTCATAATTTTTTGCATTTATTGCATATTTATTTGATTATTTGTTTAGTTTGTACATAAATATATATATATATATTTGATTATTAGAAAATGTAAAAATAATGTAAATACATTTTTATTTTTATTTACTTTCTGAAAATATTTCACACAAAAAACACTCTTTTATTTATTTTATTAAAATATTAAATAAATAAATATTTTTTGTATAATACATATCTAGGGCTTAATTATATATATATATATGATTATTAATATATTTAAGACAAAAATATAAAAATATTTGATTTTTTTCATTTTTATTTAATATTTGATACAAAAAATACCTTTTTCACAATACACTTCATTTTATTTTATTTTTTATAAATAATAAATAAATAGTAAAATTAAATTAGGTAATAATACCTTTTATTTAAAAATTAGGGTTTTCCACCCTAAGTTTCAAAATACTAAAAAATAAATACATTTTTATTTTCTTTTTCCTTTTACATAAATAATATTTTTCTCATACACATAGAAACTTTCTTTCTACATTTCATATATTTGTTTAATTTATATTTAATTATGCATTGCAAAATATCCAATTGTTGTAATAATTTAGATTTAAATTCTTGTCAATATCCCCATTTGAACATTTGTACCCCCCTTCCCATATTTGGTTGTGTAATAGCTTAGTAATTTTAATTTCGCACTTTATTGCTTTCTAAATAATAACATGCTAGAATTAGGGTTTGTATGCGAAAAAACGATAAAAAAATAGTTTGACCTAATACAAGATAAACAAGCATGAAAATGGACACACAAATCACACTCGCACCCCCTAGGGTATTCCACTTGCTGCCTTCAAATAAATGGGCCATATTGTATGTTGAACATCTTTGGGCAAAACAAACAGTTTGAATGATCATAGTCACTCGATAAAACTTTTCAAAACAAACAAAACAAATGATCAAGTCCCTTAGAGAAATTGCCCAAAGACATTTAACGTCGTTACAATTATGGTCTAAACGATGACCCGCGCCTGTCCCTTTCACATCCTAACACAAGGTTGCCCACCAACACCATGGTGGTGCAAACTTGTTAAAAGGGTTAGAATATAGCAATAATCTTTTGAGAAATTTAGGAGTAGATAACCTCTTAGTTACTTGAACCAACTTGCAAAACAAAACACTTGCCTTCTTTTCAAAAACCACAATCCACTACACTTTCAAAACAACTTTCAAAACAAAATGAAAACCTTTTCAAAAGACATACATCTTTGTATACATCCCCACATGGATCATTACAAAGGTTGCCACCACATTGGCCTCTTTTCAAAAAACATTTTCAAAACCCACACACTCAAGCACCATTTAAAACAATTGAAAACAAAAGGCAAGTGATCTAAGCAAGTAACTAAGAGCCCATGGATAACCATGGATAGAAAGGGTGCTAATACCTTCCCTTACTCCCCGAACCCAAGAAAACATCTCAAAAGGTTTTTTGCTGTGCTTTTTAACCTTTCCTTAGGGTAAAATAAAAAGTCGGTGGCGACTCTTGCTAACCGCAACATTTGCGAATACGAACGCAAACCTCAAGTCAGTTCTCCCACCGTATCACACAAACGTTCCCATTAAATTTACCATACTTTGTATCACTTACATAAGATCTCATTTAAATGTCAAAGGGGATTTATTGTGTAATGAACTAACTAACTCGATCAATAAATAACAGTCAGTACCGCAATATGAAGAGCAAACGTTACCTGTATTCAGTTTCCTACCATTCACTTATTCCTATATTCAATGGGACAAACTTGCTCCAATCTGTTTATAACTTCAATCACAGGACAAAGTAGAGTTAAGTAAAGTTATCTTGAGTTACAAATTCTTAGGGTAATATGTTCCACATCAATACAGATAATTTTCTAGAACATGAACTTTATATCACTTTGGTAGAAGCCTAAAGTTCAACATAATACAAATAATTTTTTCTTTACCGTTCCTTCTACTTTTCTGGTACATATTAAACAGCCACACGTGGAGGAACAAGCGAAGTAATCAACAAATAAAAGGAGCATGAAAGTGAAAATAACTGTAATGGATTCTTGATAGAATTACCTACTAGAATCACTAAACAACATGGGCAGAGTGTATTAAAGTCGAAAAGGAATGGATTCTTTGATTCTCATATCCATTAACCAAATCAAAGCAATGAACACAATCTCTATTCAGTTTCCTACCATTCAAACCACTCGAAACTGTTTTATTACTAACAGGCTTCCATAGTGAAACCGGAAAAGGATGAAGAAATTTCACCTTAGATGAAACTGATTTTGTGAAACGTCTTCTTCACGAGGAGATGGTAGTGTGCCTGATGTTGTAAGTTGTTTCCCAACAACAACTTTCTGGACCCTCACGTGCCTCTGGCCCTTGCCCTCGTATAACCGGAGAATCTGAAGTTTGCAACGAGACAACGAATCAGAAGTTGGAGAACCACGGTTGGACGGTTGGACGATGAGGAGGGAGGAGACGAGTTGGAGAAGAAGATGAACAAGAGCGTTTTCTGGGTGTGTGGGGTTTCGTTTGTATAAAGTGGGGTTTTTGAAATCTGATAACCAATTTAGGGATTTAGAAACTATTTAATCACCTTAGACAGCACTTTCAAGAAGCGCTGCTAAAGGTATTACCTTTAGCAGCGCTTTAGGCTTTAGCAGCGCTTTAGAGTAATGCCTTTAGAAGCGCTTCTTGAAAGTGCTGTCTAAGGTATACCCTTTAGCAACGCTTCTGGAAAGCGATGTCTAAGGTATACCCTTTAGCAGCGCTTTAGGCTTTAGCAATGCTTCCTAGAATAACACCTTTAGCAGCGCTTTTAGTAAGCGATGTCTAAAGTATAACCTTTAGCAGCGCTTATTCTAATTTTTTTATTTTTTATTTACAGAAAACCTATAACAGCGCTTAGGGAAAGGAAGCGCTGTCTATGGTAAGGCCTATAGCAGCGCTTATAATAAGCGCTGTCTATAGTATACCTTTAGCAGCGCTTACTCTAATTTTTAAATTTTTTTTTACTGAAAACCTATAGCAGCGCTTAGGGCATAAGCGTTGTCTATGTGGCGCTGTCTAAATTCAATTTTGGCATAGTGTTAGAGGAAATGTAACTAGTTTTGAGAATACATTGCGGCTTAGGAGAAATGCATTGAGTTTGTAAGGAACTCATCACTGCAGGAAGACTTGGGTGATGGGATGAATGCGTCACGACATGAAGACTTAGGTGACGAGTTGAATCGTAGGAGAAGTGTTTTGTTGGTTGACCCTTAGATAGTTAAATCGAGGGTGAGACTGTTTATTTGTTGTATGATACATGCATACCATGTCCGATATTGATATGTTTGGATATATGCAAAATGTATGACGTTTAATATTGATATGGAACCCTGAGTATTGTGTGCAAAAATGTATAGTGTATGTATGCTTTAGATATGCAAAATGTATGTATGAAATGTGTGTAAGATGCATGTATGCTTTGAAATATCATGAAGACTATTTCTGGCATTCTCTCCATTAAACCATTGGCTTAGAGTTATCAATCCTCTGGAGTTGTATGTTGTGTCATCTTAGCATTGTTGAACTTGATTTGAATGCGGTGAAAAAGCATTAGCAAAATTTTGAACAATGATTTTGTATTGTGAGCGCGGGTGTAGACGTAGACGTAGACGTAGGTGATGGCATATGCGTAAATTTGAATGTTGTAAGCGCAGGCGTAAGCATAGACGTATGTGTGGATGTAGAATTTTTGCATTGTGAGCATACACGTAGGTGTTGATATGTATATAGACGTAGACTTTGTATTGCGAGTGCAAGCATAGGCGCAGGCGTACATGTGGACGTAGAATTTTTGTGTTGTGAGCGTAGACGTAGGCATAGCCATGTGCGTGGACGTAGACATGGACTTGTGTATATAATTTGTATTGTAGACGCAGGAGTATACATGTGCGTGGATGTAAACGTGGATTTTCTTTTGATGTTTTTCTAACCCAAAATGTGTTTTCAATGTTTTGTCAAATGCTTTTATTTTGTTAATCCCCCTGTTGTACCCCAAAATTTGCCCTCTCATTTTATCAAGATTTTCCCCACAAGACTCTTTGGACTCAAGACCAGATTAGGGTTTGCTCAGCTCAAGACATCTCCTTGCACTAATAACCTGAAATTAGGGTTTGAGTTTGCACATATATTTTTGGACTTTCAATGCTCAATGTGACTTTCATACTTCATGTTGGACCTCTAAGATTGCCCATACCAAGTTTCAAGCTTTGAATCAAATTTTTGCCCAGTCAATTGGACAGTTGACCTAAAAATCAGTTGTATTGGGGGAAAAGTCAATTGTGGACAATTTACAGTCAAACCTCATGATTTTTTTGATCCATATCAACATTATAGACTCATATGGACCATTTGATCAAGTTTGGACCACAACTCCTCAAGAAATTTGATCAGATCATCAAAAGGGCAAAATGGTCATTTTTAGGGTTTTGACTGTAGAAGGGAAATTTATGATTTTTGACCTAGCCAATGGAAAATTGGGTTCAAGCATGGTTTCAAGGACTCAATTGCATCATCTTGACCTAATCACAAGGTTCAAAAGATCTCAAATGCATTAGATTGACAGATGAATTTTCCAGTCAACTGATCAAAAATCAATTGTACACTGAAAAGTCAAACTTTGACTTTTTGGTCAAAATCAAGTGCCAAGGAAACCTAATTTTGGAAATTAGGGTTTAGAATGGAAAATTTTCATAACTTAGAAAATTTCTAAGTTATGAAAATTTCTTATTTTTTTCCAACTTTGCCCAACTTTTTCACCATGATGCAATTGGATTCAAAGAAAACATCCAACATGAAAGTTGTAGTCCTCCACAAAATATACAACTTTTATTCACAAAGTTTTCCAAAAATATGCTTGGGTCTCAAGTTATGAGTTTGTGAATAAGGGTCCATGAAAATTTTAACTTAGTGAAATTTTGCCCTAGTTTAGGCAGGATTTTAACCTATCTTCATGGCAACTTTTCACCTAGTTCCAAGTGGAATCTAAAAATGCATTTCAAATATGGATTGTGGAGAATGTTGCAAGCTTTCCAAAATGTCCAAGAACTCTCCAAGATCATCTATGGTTAGGGAGAATCGAAGGAATGAAAATGGCTATTTCTCACTTTTGTACAAGGCATTTTGCACATTGATACAAGTTGCAAATCAGTTTGGATCATGCTTGTGCTTGGTTTACAGGTTCTAATCCTTTCTACACTCATAAATTAAATGAAAATACAGTGGTTAATGGCATGGTTTTGATCTTTGAAGCTTTGTACAAAGGTTTAATCCAAAAATGGCAAAAAGGCAACATTGCTACTTTGATAAAGCATGCTTTATGTACTTTTGTTTATCTTGAGCATTGAACTTAATCTTTTGCAGCAAACCACATCCACAAACATCAAAAAAGTTTTACCAACTCTCCTCAGGTCTTGAGCTAGCCTGTACAGGTTGTGCCTTTGTCAACTCACCTTTTACTTCAAAAACAAGAAAGTATGCAAAAACTCCACAACTTGGAAATCTGATAAGAGCAAGACTTGGTAGCATTCCAAACAATCTCAACACATTGTAGCAAGAAGAATACACGAGTTACAAGCCTCTCAAACACCTAAATACACCAAAAACTCCATTTCTTCCCAAAACAGGGCAAGCTCTGCAGAACCTTAGCCATCTTGAAATTGCCTCGTGCGTTTTGTCTTGAATCACTTCCAACACACTCCATACATCACACCTAAGGTGTCCAGACCTTGCTCAAGCAACTGTAACCTCGTTTGCACACTTCACCATTTTCATTTTGAAGCTTTGCAGGTTGAGTTCTACAAGGAGTTTCAGATCATTTCAAAGCAAGCTAAGCATTGGGAAAGGTCAAAGGAACATCAAGCAAACTCAAAAGACCTTCAGGCCTCATTCAAAGTTTCCGCATTGCCATATTAGAACTTGACTGAAACAGGTAATTTTCAAACTTCTATCTCCTTATCTAGGCATCATTAGGCTTAGGTTTGTGAAGCAAAAATGTAGTCCTCAATGTCCTTGAGCTGTACATATGTATAGCTTGTATTTATATTAATTGAGCTAGGATAATTTAGATGATGAACATGCTGAAATTTTTAGGTCAGAAATTTGGGGTGATAAAATTCTCTCTGGTCTTTGAGAGTTAGATCAAGTTTTTTATATCATTAGAATCGTGTGATGATGAGCTATAACTTTCATGTTGCAAGATTTTGTTTTTAAGCACGTATGCAGGAGTTATAAGTTTGTACATGGCGCGCGCGTTTCTCTGGTCCAAGGACAGGGACAAAGTGAACATTGGGCTGGGCCTGGCTTGCCTTGCTGTTTGCACCCTCCATTGTGTTATTTGCACCCCCTGGCTCATTTTCTTTATTTTTGCATATTTTTCAATTCTTTTTTTATTTTCTGACTTTATTATTTTTTCTTGAACATTTAAAAACACAAAAAATATTTTCTTTATTTTTTGGCATTTCATCATATTTTATTTTATTTTTATTTGCGTAATAAATAATTATTAGGTTAATGTTACTTTATTTTTTTAAATAAATTTGTAAATAATATTAAAATACTTACATATTTTTATTTTATTATATTATATACTTAAAATATTATTTTCTCACATATTTTATTTTTTAACATTTTTGTATATATTATTATTATTTTTCTTAAACAAAAAATGAATAAATAATAATAGAATATATATTTTCTTTTAAACCAAAAATTAGGGTTTCTTCACCCTTTCAAAAATAATTAATATTTTTTTTCTTATATTTTAAGACATAAACAAATCCATTTTTACATACATAAAAATAAACACAAAAACATTTCTTTTCATATTTACATATTAATTGTCCATTTAAATATTTGCTTATTCATTTATTTGTACAAATAAATTCAATATGGTTGTAATAGTTTTAGGGCTTTATTTTGAGCAATATCCCCCTATTCAAACTTGTACCCCCTTCCCATAATAATGTTGTAATAGTCTTAGATTTACTTTTACGCATTTTATTGCTTTCAAATGCCATGATAGTAAATTAGGGTTTGTATGTAAAAGACCAAAAACAAACAAATAGTATGACTAAATACAAGACAAAAATGCATGAAAAATGACAACACAAGCACCCCTAGGATTTCATCCACTTTGTTGCCTTAAAATGGCCATGGTATGCATGCTAGGTATCTTGGCAAAACAAAACAAAACAAAAAGATCATAGTCCCTCGATGACGTTATCTTGGTTGCCTATACAAAAATGATCTAGTCCCTCAAAAACTTGTTAAGATACTTGGCAATATTGTTATCATGGTCATACGATGACCCACGCCCGTCCCGTTTAACATCCAAAGATAAGGTTGTTTACCAAATACAATTGTAAAACAACAATGTCAAAGGGTTAAAAATATGTAGGAAAGATCTTTGAGTAGGGTAGACAATCCTAGTTACTTGATCAAATTTTCAAATATCCTTGCTATTTTCAAAAACACAGACACAATTTCAAAACATTTCCCAAAACAAACTTTCAAAGATTGGAACATTTTTCAAAAGACAAACACCTTTGTATATATTCAAACAAAAATCATTACAAAGGTTGCCTAAACAAAGGCCTCTTTTCAAAATACTTTCAAAACCACACACAAAGCACCATTTCAAACAATTGGAAAAGAAAAAGCAAGTGATCTAAACAAGTAACTAAGAGCCCATGGAAAACCATGGATGAAAAGGTGCTAACACCTTCCCTTTTCATAATCTACCCCCCAAACCCAAGAAAACATCTCAAAGGTCTTTCCTGTGCTTTTTGACCTTTCCTTTGGATAAAATAAAAAGTCGGTGGCGACTCTTGCTAAATCGAAACATTTGCGAACACAAACGCAAAACCTCAAGTCAGTTCTCCCACCGTATCATACCCCCAAAATGATTTCAAGACAATATTCACAAGTAATGATCGTAGTATTTTGTAAACAAGTCTGAGAAAATAAAAAATGCAATTTGAAAGATGAAAAGAAAGCAAATTTTTTATTGATATGCCTCTGAATAGGCGAGAATACAAGATGAAATTCCTAGAAAGAGGTAATTACATAATGTTTTACAACTGTAAATGGTAATAAAAAATGATAATTGCTACTGCTGTTCCCCAATATCCTTTTAATGATCTTATATCCTTTGCTTCTGAGTTGTATGATTCAGATCTATCTCTCCCTTCGTGGTTCGTAGTCGCAGTTCTTGGATCGCAGTCTTTTTGTTCTTTATTTCTTTGTATAAAATCCCTAACTTTTGCCTGGATTGCCCTTTCGGGTTTTCAATTCACCGGTGTAATTTTTTTGTTATATGCCCCTTATTTTTGCCTGGATCTCCCTTTAGGGTTTTCGATCCACGGGGACGTTCCTTTTTGCCTAAGTCGCCTGTTTGAGGTTCGAGCTTAGCGAGCTTATTATACATAGTATTTTTGACTGCTACTGAATTTTTTGGATGTGGTAGTTCTTCCCCATCCATTATTATGGGGTAAGACCACCACCGGAGAATGTTGTTTTGACTACGTATGGACCTTCATAGTTGGGTGTCCATTTACCATGTGAATCGAGGTGAGGTAGCAAAATCTTCTTGAGTACTAGACCATGTCGTGGTTCATCTTATGTAGTACACTGCTACTCTGAAAGAATTCTGAGGCTAATTTCTGTAGAGTTCGTTTGTCGATGCTAGAGGCATTTTTTGGATGTCCTAAAACCAAGGCTTGTCATCCGGTCCTTCTTTGATAGCAAGACTAAGTGTAGGCTCTTGATTGTGTCTGTTTGTGATGCACGATTCGTGGTTTGACCAAGTTACTTACAATATAGTTGTGAGGGTGTCTGTCATTTGATTTCCCTTTCGTGGGATGTGACTGAAAGTGATCTTTGCGAATTCCGCAGTGAGTTTTAAAAACATGACCCCGATATGGAATCAGTTTTGGATGTTTAGTATCCCATTCGTTGTTGACTTGTTATATGGCTCGTGAGCCCTCTTTGGAGAATCCAAAACTGCCCCTATATCGTGCCCCAGTATATTTGAAGCCTCGTCGAACGTGAGTGTCCAACATGCCCCTGGATCGGGTTTTTCGTCAAGTCCTGATATTTCGTAGTCGCTTATTTTTTCCTAACTGGCAAACAACCTTCTTTGAAGAGGTGATCTGTCCACCATCATGTCTGTATTTAACCTTGGTCTGTGTAACGCGGTGGGAGAACTGACTTGGTTGTTTTGCGTTTGATCGCAAATGTTGCGGATAGCAAGAGTCACCACCGACTTTTCTTTTATCCAAAAGGAAAGGTTGAAAAGAACAGAAAAGACCTTTGAGATGTTTTTCTTGAGTTCAGGGGGTAAATTATGAAAAGGGAAGGTATTAGCATCCTTTTCATCCGTAGTTATCTAAGGGCTCTTAGTTTCTTGCTAGATCACTTGCTTTTGTTTGAAAAATGTGCTTTGTAATTTTTTGAAAGTATTTTGAAAAGGCGCCATCGTTTAGGCAAACTTTGAAATGATTCTTGTTCGTAAGAATGTATACAAAGTGTTGATCTTTTGAAAATGCTTCATGTTTTGAAAGTTTGTTTTTGAAAGTATTTGGTGTTTGTTTTGAAAATAAGCAAGGATGTTTGTTTTAAAAGTGAGCAAGCAACTAGGAACAATCTACCTACTCAAAAGTCTTTATTCATTTCTTCCTTCCTTTGATATTTCTATCTTACCATTGATTTGGTAAGAATCCTTATCTTTGGATGTAAAAGAGACGGGCATGGGTCATCGTATAGTCATGAATAACAATGTTGTAAGATATCTTAGCATTTTCTTTGAGGGACTAAGATCATTCTTAAGGCAATATTTGTAGTGTCATCGAGGGACTAGGATCTTGTATTTTGTTTGTTTTTGCTAAGACATATTACATGCATATTATGACCATTTTCATAAGGCAACAAAGTGGAGTTACCCTAAAGGTGTAAGTGTGCAAGTGTGTTGGTTTACATGCATTGTTTTGTCTTGAATTAGAGTTTGCTAAACATTGTTTTATCTTTCCATACAAACCCTAATTACTAGCATTTGTTTATAAAGCATTAAATTGCAAAAAAATAAAAATACTAAGCTATTATATCAATTGGGGATAGGGATATAATTTACAAATGGCAGAATAAAAGAAAATAAACCCTAATTTACTATTACAACCATATTGAATATGAATAAATAATATACAAGAATCATGAAGGCAATGTGAAAGGAAAAGAAAATTGTTTTTTGTTTAAGTTTTTATGAAAAGGGGTTAACCTAATTAAACTAAAAAAATGAAGATAATTTAATTAGCCTAAGTTGATTTAAGAAAACTAAAACTAAATTAAATTAAGAAAAGAAAATAGATTAATTAAAAGAACAATTTTTTAGGTTTTTTTATGAAAGGTTTTAACCTAATTAATTAAACTAAAATAATAAAAAAAGGTTAACTAGCTAAATTCCCAAGTTCTAAATTAATTCAATTAAGAAAGAAAATTAAAATCAATCTAAGTTTAATACTAATTTGAAGAAAATTTGTTCAAGAAATCTTTTTTGACCTTTTTATCTAAAAGAAGTAAAATAAATAAAAGTATACTAAATATCTAAATGAAAAGATAAAATATTTTTGGTGTTTTTTGTGTGATTAATAAATAATAATAATCAAAATAAAAAAATAATAATAATAATTTAAAATAATAACAAAATAAGAATATAAAATTGAAGTCAGGGGGTTCAGAAAGTGGGAAGGGTGTGAATGTTAGCAAAAGGCCCAACAGTTTTTTTTTGTTTCAAAAGTCAGAAAATAAATAAAAATAAATTGGGCCTGCGTGTGCATGAGCAAATATGGGGTGATGTTGGAAAAAAAAGGAAAGGCCCAAGGATATGAGGCCCAGCGCGCCTGAAACAAGTAAAAATGTTAGAAAAAAATAATAAAACGCGTCCCTGGGATTCGAACCCAGGATCCTTAGCAATAAGACGTTACACGCGCGCTCTCTACCACTGGGGTGGCTATACATTCGGTGTTATAAACAAAACCATAAATATATATTTGAAACACGTTCCTGAAGATGACTTCATCTTCTTCCTCGCGCCATAACCAGTCATGAATTCAAATCCTGTAACTTCTTCATCTCTCAACCATTTGCAAAAGTATAAACATGAAACTTGCTCCAAATTTTATCACGAGTTCAGTCATATAAATAACTAAAGCTATAAATAAAAAATGAGCATGAATTTTGAATGGTACCAAATCTGACCTAATTTTTTCAGAAAATTCAACTCTAAAATTCTCACTACTCAGGCAACATAAATGAATTCTAAGGACATGGTTAGTTTCAGAGCTATGATATCTACATTTTATCTTCACAAATGCATGCCTAACAATGCCTATATGAATAGTTCAAAAGTCAAAAAAATCACCTTGCAAGAGGGTATCGTGTTTTGAGTTTGAACAACTTTCAATGAGTTATAGTGATTGGGTTAGCTTCCTCAAGTTCCCAAGAAGCTAATGTGATGCTTGGCTTTAGCGGAAAATGGCTGAGGAGTTCTGGAGAAGTCCACTTGCAGTGCTCTGTTTTTGAGTTTTGACAATGGTGGAAATTGAGTTACAGAACTGTAACAGGTATTGGGATGAGTTGTGGATGATGTTTAGGAACTTTTGGAAAGGTTTGGAGAGGAAACGCACGAGTAGTTTAAGAGATGGGAGTGTAAGGTCAGTTTCTTCCCAAAAATAGAGTTTTGTGTGCAATCTGTGTTTGTGTGAGTTTGAGTGAGTTCAAGGGCTTAAGCATGTGTGTGTTTTGATGCAAACCACTTGTGCATAAGTAAGGAAAAGGTTCTAGCACTTGAGAGGGTCAGAAGTGCAAGATATAGAGTTATGGCTATCTTACTTGATTTTGAAGAAAAGTGGAAATATGGTTCCAAGGCATAGTACAAGCATGGCCTGAGTTCAAAGAGGATTTAGACAAGTTTCTTTTGGGTTATAGGTTGTGTGTAATCAGAAGCAAACAAGTGCAAAGCTCAAGAACTAATTTTGTGCATAAAAGCTATTTTTCCAAAATGGCAATGTGCACTTTCTTCCCAAAATGGCATTAAGCATGGGCAATGCATTGAATGCTTAGATTAAAGCCTCTAACAACTGTGCAAAAATTTTAATTTGGAGTGCCAAACAATTTTGAGGCCTACAAAGCAAAGATTGTGCAACCTAGCATGGATTTTCATTCTTGTTCATCATGAAATTCTGCCTTATAAAATAACTTGAAACCCTAACTTATGTCCTTCGGTTCTCCTTGCTCGCAAATAATCTCAAGGAGTTCTTATAAATTTTGGAAAGCTTGTAATGTTCTCTATAGCCCCTCTTTGAATCACTTTTGCAAAATCCAAATGGAACCATGTGAAACTTGGCTCAGAAGTTAGGTCAAAATCCTGACCAAATTGCTCAAAATTTCACTAAGTGTTCTAGTTTCATGACTATGATTTAATTGATTAATAACTTGAAATCCAAGAATTTCTAGGAGGAGTTATGTAAAGCAATGTTTTAGGTCTCATTGATATCTAAAACTTTCATGTTGAAAGTTTCCTTGGAATCATCTTGGATCATGGTGAAAAATTGGCTGAAAGTTGTGAAAAAATATGAAGATTTCAACACTTAGAAAAATTTCTAAGTTTGGAAACTTTGACTTTTCAAAATGAAATCTTGACTTTTTGATTTCTTGATGAACAAGTTTCATATTTTGACATGTTTTGATGAATTGTGATCTTTGACACTTGATTTTGACCAAAAAGTCAAAGTTTGACTTTTTACTGTATCAATTGACTTTTGATCAGTTGACTGAAAATCAACTATCAATCAATTGATCTTGAAGGAAGCTTTGAGTCATACCATTAGGTCAAAATGGTGTATTTTAAACCTTGAGGTCATGTCTCAAACAAATTAACCATTTTCTAGGTCAAAAATCAAAAAGTGCCCTTTCTCAGTCAAAACCCTAATTTTGACCATTTTGACCATTTTTCCCTTTTGATGATCTAATAAAATTTTTTGAGGAATTATGGTCCAAACTTGATAAAATGACATATAGGAGTTCATAATGTTGATATGGATAAAAATTATGAAGTTTGACTGTAAATTGACCACAATTGACTTTTTCCCCAATACAATTGATTTTTAGGTCAAATGATCAATTGACTGAGCAAAAATGTGATCCAAGACTTGAAACTTGACATGAGCAATCTTGAGGGTCTATAATGATCCATGAAATTCATATGAGGCATTAAAAGTTCAATTATCCTTGTGCAATCTCAAACCTTAATTCCAGTCATCAGTGCTTAAAGAGGTGTCTTGAGTTGATCAACCCTTGTGCAGTCTTGGACCAAAGGAGATCTTGTGATAAAATACTTGATAAATGAGAGAGAAAATTTTGGGGTACAACAGCTGCCCCTGGTCAATATTCTTAAGCCTGAAGAGTTAGATTGGCGGATCCGCCATTCGTGACTTGAAGGTGGAAGATTATTGGACACTAGAGTGCGCAGAAATTTTCACTCGAAGATGAATTGTGAGTGGGCTTATATATGCCATTTGGAGGAATGGTGGAGATTTTCCTGAGATGGGCTTGTAGATGCCATCCAACGGTTACTGTTTACAGAAAATGGACTAAGTCTGAACTTGATTTCAACTAGAAAAGAATCAGAATAAATCTTTGAAGCAATTTATCTGAAATTAGTAGAAGTCTTGTATGTTGTTTGACTGAGAAGAATCAGAATAAATTTTGGAGTGATTTATCTGAACCAGCAATGTTCATTTGGAAAGTACCATAATAAATCATCGAGAGATCTAAACATAACTTAAAGTGGTTTTGAATATTCTTTAACTGGGGAGAATCAGAGTAGATCTTTGAGTGATTTATCTGAACCAGAGAAAGTGCCTACTAGGAAAGAATCAGAATAAATCATTGAGAGATTTATCTGAACCAGAAGGGATTTGGAGAAAAATAAAAATAAAATTTTGAGAGATTTATCTGAACCAAATAAAACATCTACTAAGAAAGAATCAGAATAGATCGTTGAGAGATTTATCTGAACCAGCAGGGACTTGGAGAAGAATCAAAATAAATCATTGAGAGATTTATCTAAATCAGAGAAGGCGTCTGTGGGAAAGAATCAGAATAAACCATTGAGAGATTTAAACTGAACCGACAGAGATCTGGAAAAGAATCAGAATAAATCATTGAGAGATTTATCTGAACTAAAAAAGATGTCGGCGGGAAAGAATCAGGATGAACCGTTGAGAGATTTGAACTGAACCAAAAGAGGTTTGCATATTCTTCAATTTATGATAGGCCTGTGTAGGGTTGCTTCATGATGAGCCCGTGTAAAACTGCATCTTGAATTAGGAGGAACCTGTGTAGGGTTGCTTCCTGATGAGTCCGTGTAAAACTTCATCTTGGAAATAGGAGGAACCTGTGTAGGATTGCTTCATGACGAGTCCGTGTAAAACTTCATCTTGGAAATAGGAGGAACCTGTGTAGGGTTGCTTCATGATGAGTCAGTGTAAAACTTCATCTTGGAAACAGGAGGAACCTGTGTAGGGTTGCTTCATGACTAGTCAGTGTAAAACTTCATCTTGGAAATAGGAGGAACCTGTGTAGGGTTGCTTCATGACGAGTCCGTGTAAAACTTCATCTTGGAAATAGGAGGAACCTGTGTAGGGTTGCTTCATGACGAGTCCATGTAAAACTTCATCTTGGAAATAGGAGGAACATGTGTAGGGTTGCTTCATGACGAGTCCATGTAAAACTTCATCTTGGAAATAGGAGGAACCTATGCAGGTTTGCTTCATGACGAGTCCGTGTAAAACTTCATCTTGGAAATATGAGGAACCTGTGTAGGGTTACTTCATGAAGAGTCTGTGTAAAACTTCATCTTGTAAATAGGAGGAACCTGTGTAAGGTTGCTTCATGACGAGTCCATGTAAAAATTCATCTTTGAAATAAGAGGAACCTGTGTAGGGTTGCTTCATGACGAGTCCTTGTAAAACTTCATTTTGGAAATGGGAGGAACCTGTGTAGGGTTTCTTCAATCAGTCGTATAGATAAGTTCCCTTACTTGTTACAGGTATTAATCTAGAACTTGAAGTTGGTTGATGGTAGCCATCTGTTGATTGACCTTTTCCTGAAAAAGGTAAAACGTTAGCTGTATGATGTATGAAATGCATGGTGTCATGATGTTCTCAAAATAAATGGAATTGTATCGTATGCACTTATGTATTTTTGTCTAAGAAAATAAATCCTTGCCAAATTCTAGGGAGTCAATAAATCCCAGACTGTTGTTGAAGGGTAGGTGTGTCTTCAAACTTTGCTTAGAATATTTCCACCGGGGATTCCAGTTTTGTTGTTTTGAGGAGAACTCCACTGGGGAATATTGAAAACTCTATGGAGAGTGTTGATCCTTGCTTGGAGGAAAAAGAGTTCAGGAGTCTCAGTTGTTCGTTGCTCTACTGGAGAGTCAAAGTTTAACTGATATTTGGTTGGGTCCAAACTTCACAATAACTTGTTGGGGATCGTAGAGTAGTCTATTGGGGAAGAGGAGTTGTTGTCCTTTGATTTGTAGTAGTCGGAAAGGAATACTCAAACTGGGGAATCTATAGTTTATTGGGGAAATAAACCCTGTTTTCAGTCTGTTGGAGAGGTGTCTTCTTTACTGGGGAAGATCCTCGAGGGTTCTTGAGGTTGACTCAGCTGGTGAGAAGTTTTCAGAGGTTGAAACTCTGGCTGGGAGTCATCCTATGAGAAGGATATTGGGGAGATTTGTCACTTCCCTTGGTAGCAAGAGTTTGTGGCACTTCCAGGAGATGTTGGACTGTATCTAACCCATTCAATGCCCCAAGTGATGGAGATAGTGACCTGCCCCTGGTTATTCTGCATTTCTTGAGAGATTTCTGGGAATCTTGACTTGACTTCCCAAGGTGTGCTGGATGATATGTCATGCCCCCTTGTTTATAGAAGATTTTTCATTGGAAGTGTCATCCCATTTGAAGTGATTTTGTTCACCGAGAGAGC
Organism: Vicia faba; assembly: GCA_948472305.1. Lineage (NCBI taxonomy): Eukaryota > Viridiplantae > Streptophyta > Magnoliopsida > Fabales > Fabaceae > Vicia > Vicia faba. Next base: position 322,709,047 of record OX451740.1, read on the forward strand.
TTTCGTTCACTGGTTATTCATTGTGTGAATTTCTCCGCTGTCCAACAAATAGCCATATGCAAACAACGATATTCAAATAATGCAAAGTTTATGCTTGTCTTGAAATTTTGAAAATGCGTTTTAGCAGGTAAAGAAGTTTTGTTAATAAAATTCAAACTCAGGATTTGGAGTAAAGCCTTACAGGAGTCAGGATACCTTTTGTAACAGTATGCTTTCGAACTAACCCATGCTTCAATTAGGACTTTTGAAGGGTTGTAACGTGGCTTGGTTCACGGTTTAAGAAATAAAGGATAAAGGCTCAACGTGTATTTGTACCCGCCTGTTCTTCGTGATGTTCTTCAGTCCTAAACTCAACTAATTGTATGTTTGAACTCCAATTAAGTCTGGAATGACGTTTTGGTGATGGTTTAGACAAGTTTAGTTTATCGGAAGGCAGTCATTTTTTGCAACATTTTTCATGTTGTGGAGGATTTGTATGACCTCTTTTTTTTATTATCCCTAATTTTTGCCTGATTGTTCTTGTTTTGAGATTACGGTCAGCGGGATGCCCCAACTTTTCTTAAGTCTCCTTCATAGGTTTTGACTAAGTGGGCTTTTCCTTTTTTTGAGAGATAATGACTGCCTATTTGATAGGAAACCATCACCATCTTTTGGTTCAGAAGGAATGTTTTTGATGTTGCTTGTTGTATTACGAGGTGAGAATTTGCGATTTTGAACACGCATTTGAATTAACTAAGAGACTACCCTGCCCCAGGTTTTGATTAAAGGTTTCAATTTGTTTAAAAAAAGAAAACTTCTACTTCTTTGGCTCACAGGGGTTGACTAGAGATTATCTTCCTTATAACTCCAGTATTTAGGATTTGAAAGAAACGCATGTACATCGTCAGCAAGGTCTGTCCAAAAGCATATTGTATGAGATTATGGCATTGTTTTCGTCATCCTCCCTCTAAAGGCTTGTAACTTTTAGCAAGAGTTGAGTGTCATAAAGAGAGAAAAAAGCATAGTTTAAATATAGTGAAAACGAATGGATGAATTCAAGACAAACAAATACAATGCATTAATGAAACAAAGTTTGACATTAATAGATAATTGTTTGAATAACAAAAGAAATTACAATTGAAAATTCAAAATGAACAAGACGCTCTCAATGATTCGGCATAGGATCAGTGATCACGTTTAGAGTGTCCGGAGGGTCAAACTCGATCTCCTTGGAATCAATCAAATTCTGAATCTTGTACTTCAATATCTAACAATCGTTAGTATCATGCCCGGAACTGCTGGAATGATAAGCACACGTTGCTTTAGGATTGTAATTAGGAGAAAAATTTATGGGGTTTGGATGAGGTCCTATCAACATAATCAGGTTCATCCTCAACAAGTGTTCTAGCGCTTGAGACAGCGACATGTTGATGTTGGTAAACTGTCTTTTGAGCTCGTCTGACCTTTGTTGATTTCCCCTTTGCTGTTTCCGGTGCGACACAAAACCAGGGATCAGGACTGCCCCCACGTGTTGGTCACGATGACTCTTTTGACCATACACAACATTGGACTCTTTATCCCCATTGTATGGCTTTTTCTGAGCATCGAAGGGTGTAGCTCCTTGAATCTTTCCGCTTTTGATGCTAGCTTCGACTCTTTGGCCGGTCAGTATTAGCTCGGTGAACCCGACTGAGGAACTTTCGATTAGGTGTTTGAAGAAAGGTCCTGTCAAAGTTCCCATGAAGATATCAATCAACTCCTGTCAGTTAAAGGGGGCTGCACCCTACCAGCCAGATCTCTCCACTTTTGGGTGCATCCTTTGAAGCTCTCGTTGGAACCCATGGTCATGTTCTGCAATTGCATACAAGTTGGTGTAAGATCATCGTTGTATTGGTACTACTTGTAGAAAGCAGCAGCTAAATCCTCCCAGGTGTGGATGCGAGAACTCTCCAAATGATAAAACCATTCAAGTTGAGTCCCTACCAAGATCTCTTGGAAGAAATGGATCCACAGCTTCGGATCACTTGTGTATGGATGAATCTTGCGGACGTAAGACTTTAAGTGCATATTAGGGTAAGAAACTCCATCGTATAGGGAAAAGGTAGGGATTTTGAACTTTGGTGGGATGACCACTCCAGAAACCAAGCCCATGTCTCCTAAATCCAAGCCAGGTATCTGCTGAATCTACATAGCACTGAGGTGATCCTCCAACTATTTGTACTTGTCATCAGCGGGAGGATATTGTTCCTCAGAGTAATCAGCTTCGACTTCATCAATCTCCAGATTGTTATCTTCTTCATGACTATCCCCCATGTTGGATTGAGTTGGAAGATCTATAACCCCCTTGAGTGGTCCTTTAAGTCTCCTTCCCAAGTTCAGGACGCCTACTGACTTCTTGGACTTTTTCTTCTTGTCTTTGAGAAGAAGAGTCTTCAGGTCCTCTTTCCCCTTAGCCAAAGCCAAGAACATTTGTTAGAATTGAGCATTTTGAGCTTGGAGATCTTTCACCGTTTGTTCCATATCCATCTTACTGAAATAAACAGTAGGAAGATAAGGAGGCCTGTATGGGAAAAACTATCATGATATGATGCATGATATGTGGATGTATGTTTTCAAGGATATCGCAGGGTAAATGTTAGTAGTCAATTACAACTTTGAATGGAGAACCTTGTATCGATGGATGTCCTTTCACGAGGATTAAGCTCACCAAGTCAAGTGGGTTGTATCCCATGACTCAAGTGTTGTACTTGATCTTTGACGACGTTTGGTTAGAGGAAAATGAATCCTATTGTCCCTTGATAGACGTCTGGTTCAACGTGACCCTGCATCATAGGTGTGATCGGTGGATCTGGAACTGACTGTTTAACGCTGGTTCGCAAAATGTCGCGGAAGCAAGAGTCGCCACCGTCTTTTATTTTCTCCAAATGGAAAGGACAAAAGCACAGAAAAATTCCTTAAAGAGATTGCTCTCGGTTCGGGAGGTAGATTATAGAAAGGGAAGGTGTTAGCACCCTTTCTATCCATGGTTATCCATGGGCTCTTAGATACTTGATCATTGTGTTTTCAAAAATGGTTTGTTTGCTTTTCAACTGTGGGTTTTAAAAAGTTTCTTTGAAAATTTCAGTTCGACTCTTGTATCAGTCCTCAAGAGTGTTTGAAAAATTGCTTTCGAAAGCTTTTGAAAATGTGTTGGTGTGAAAAGTATTTTTTGAATTTTTTTTTGAAATTAGAGCAAGTATCTAGAGTCGTCTACCTACCCTAAGGAATTCGTCTGTGTAAATGTCCTTTAAAGTAGTGCCATCCCACCATTGAGAGGTAGGTAGCACCACCGTTGGAGGTGTTCGGGTCAATTCGAGGGTTCGGGACATGGTGATCACCAGAGCAATGTGAAGACACCTTAGAAGCTACCCTCATGCCAGGTTCCCAGATCATGAGGACTTACTAAGACATCCTCTACTCGACGATCACCTTTCGAGGCAAGGCAACAGTGAGGCGTACCCTAGGGGTGGTGTGTGATTTTGTGTGTTGTTTTCATTTATTTTTGTCTTGTCATGGTATAGGTGATCTACGCGTTTGTTTTTATTTTTGTCCATTCATTCTTGCATGCATTTATTTAACAGTTAAAATATTGCGAGAGAGGTAAAGTTCTAAAGCTATTACAAAAGGCGCGGGTCCACATCGCCAAATTTAATCCAGGACCCGATTTGACAGAAAAATAAAGAATTAAAGAAAAGTAAAGTGCGAGAAATATATTACACGGCTTTGGGAGAGGTACATGAATATTTACACGAAAAAGAAATAAATACGCGAATTAAAACTTTAAATTGAAACGAGGGCGTTGGACCCTTTTTAATGGAATTAAATTAAATTGTTAAATTAATAAAATTAAAATGAAAAGAAATTGTTTTTGGTATTTTTGTATTTTATGATTTTTATGAAAAAAGAATTAAATGAAATTAAAAGGTTAACCCTAATTCTAATTGTTTTAGTTTATTAAAAAAAAATTAAATTTTAACCTAAACTTAATCTAATTATTTACATGCAATTTAATTACAAAAATAAATAATAGGAAATGCTTAATTATTATGAAAGAAAAGAAAAATGGATAAAAATTATTATAAACCCTAATTCTACCAATTTTAGATTTTATTAAAAAAAGTTAAGGTTAAAACCTAAATTAAAAAAACTAAGTTAATTAATGAACTTTATTTACAAAAATACTAATTAAATAAATATATTTAATTTTTGTCTTTTTCTGGTTTTTTTTTGTTGGTTTTTTTATATTATTGTGAAGATAATTAAATTAAAAGAATTAATTAACCATAATAATTGAATCAAAATAAAAACCATGAAAAAAAATGAGAAACTTGCAAACCTTAGGGGGGTGTTGTCCCCAGTTGTGATGTTTTGATTAGTATTTTTGGGCCCATTTAGACCTTGGCCCGGTGGACTTTCCAGCTAGCGTGCATAGGCGTTGACTAGAGTTTACCATGTTCCACAGATCCTGGCCCTTGATTGAATGCCATGGTACGCGTGGACGGCTTGATGGAGGAACGTATGATGGTCCATAGCGTTGGCACTGCATAGGATTATTAAATGAAAAATAGTATTGAAGGGGTGGGGGACCTGGGGCTCGAACCCAGGTCCTGAAGGTCACCAACACAATTGCTTGCCACTGAGCCACCTAACGCGTTTGAATATATAATAGTAAACAATTAATATAAGAGAAAATAATGGTTAGTGGAGAATTAGCGCGCAAAATTTGAATGCTCCAATGGTACTCTTCCACGCATCATCTTCTTCTTCTTCGTTTATTTTTCCCTGAAACACAAAACCATAAGCAACGGTTTTGAACCGTTCTAAAAGGCATTATTCCAGAAAATAGCGAATAGGCCATATGGCCTCATAAATTAGGCGCGAGGATTGGTTTCTCTTCGTCCAAGCATGCTTGATTCAATGGTCCAGGTCTCGAGTGCTAATTTTTCCTTAAATGAAAAACCCCAATTCACAGCTTGGAAAACCCTAATGTCCAACAATGGTGAAATCGCGTATGGGTGATAAAAACACAATTAAGTTACACAGTTAGCATCAGAATGACATAATGAGCACAACTCCAATATTAGAATTCACAAATAATGCATGAATGATGTTTCAAGAAAACTGAAAAAAGCTTGAACCGACCATGGTCGTGCTACCTATTCCTTGTGCTAGGGGCGATGATTTTGATCTGTATGTGTTCCTTGAAGCCTCAGGAACACAATGGAATCAGTGTTGTGGCTTGAAACGACCTGCAAGTGTGTTTTCAGTTTTGATTTTTCAAGCAAAAAGTTCAAGTTTGTTTCTTGGTATATGGCGCCGCTTCTAGTTCAAAGGCACGAGGGTTTGCATCCTTATATGTATATGAGTGATTAGGTCAAAGAAAATTGATCCAAAATCCATGAATTGATGAATAGGATATTTGATTTGCAAACCATAATTTTCAAATCTTTTTCAAGCATATTTGGTCTCAATCATATCCAATCATCATAATTCCTTCCATATTTGATTGTACACGAAATATTGAGATTATTTTATGCACAAAAAGATTTGAAACATTAGGTTTAGCATTTTTCATGTATTTTAATTAATTAAATGAATTATTAATAATAAAAATCCAAATAAATAAATAAAAAATGAAGAAAAACTTCCCTTTGGGCCAAATGGTCGTGCACATGCCTTGGATAATTAATTGTGGAAGAAAAAGAGGCCCATTAGCAATTTTAGGTCATTTGAAGCAATGTTGACTTTTCAAAATATCCAAAAATTTCCCAACTTCCACAAGGCATAACTTGCTCAATTCTTAAGCTTTGCTCATGTTCTTGGACATTTTGGAAAGGTCTTTGAGTCCTCTAACCAATTCCTTTGGTCCCATGTCATTTTGATTTACCAATCTCAAGTTATGGCCTTTGACTTAAAGTCCCTTTTTGTTGACTTTTGAAAATGACCTATAATGTTGAAATTGATAACTATTTGTGAGAGCATTTCTTGGACTTGAGGTGTGAAGAGGAGTTGTAGGAAATGTCTTTCTCTTCAAAATGAGCTTTGGATGGAATTTTTCTGATAATCCATGTGAAAGTTATGCCCTGGTCAATTTACAGTTGACTTTTTCAACTGTCCAAATAAGGAAACTTTTGCATCTTGATGATTTTTGAGCCAAACTTTGAGAATCATGATCAAGCATTGATCAAATGATGTTTGTGGCTTCAAAATGAGATGTTGACAAAAAATTTGAACTTTTGAATGTCAAATGACCATTTTGCCCCTACAGTTGACTGTACTGCAATTAGGGTTTTTGACTGTGCAATTTTGTGTTGAAAGTCTTGAAACTTGGTATGAGGATGCTTGACCATATTTATAGGCATGTGGGACTTGATTGGACCCTTGGAAACTTCATTTACTTGGCCAGAACCAAAACCCTAATTTTGACTGTTTAGGATACCCTTGCACCGTGCAACCCTTGGGGAATTTTGCAGCTTTGACTTTGCAATTCTTGAAGAATATGGGAGGGCAAATTTTGGGGTACAACAATAGGCCCTTGAGATCCTTGAAACGGTTATTGAAAATGCTATGGTATGATGTTATGTACAAGTATGCAAAGTAAGAAAGTTTATATACACACACAAAGCAGACAAGTCCTTAGGTTTAGGCTTGCATGGAGTTTGTAGGTAAGTACCCTCTTGAAGTTTAGTTGGCTCAACCTGTCCTAGTTAATAGTAACTGGGTTCTAAGGGATCTCAATATCACTGACCTTTCCCACAAGCTTCGTTCGATAGGCAATTGACTCGCAACCAAATAAAACTCAAGAGTCAAGTCTCAATGAGTGTAGCATCGAGTATCAACCAATTTTCAGCTTTATACCGAAACCGGCTATCTCACTAATTCCTAATGGCCAAGTTGGTCAAGTAAGGTTCTAAGGTCATTTAGTGCTTCATGACACCGCTCAACGGCCCCGTATTCTCCTCATTTCAACACAAGGGATACATGTACCAACAAATGCGTCACACTAATGTAGCTATTGCTTAGACCATGTCGGTATACCCCACACAATTTCCACAATCTATTGCTACTTACCTAAAAGGTGCGCCAGATCCGGGTAGAGGATCAAAACAAACCCAAACAAGGAACAAATAATGTAAAGCATAGAAGTCAAACAAAGAAAGAAAGTAAATGTGATCTAGCCCTAAGGTAACCCCACTTTTAAGAGGAATCCCCAACAGAGTCGCCAGTTCTATAACACGGTGGGAGAAATGACTTGGTTGTTTTGCGTTTGATCACAAATGTTACGGATAGTAAGAGTCGGCACCGACTTTTCTTTTATCCAAAAGGAAATGTTGAAAAGAACAGGAAAGACCTTTGAGATGTTTTCTTGAGTTCGGGGGGTAGATTATGAAAAGGGAAGGTATTAGAACCCTTTTCATCCATAGTTATCTACGGGCTCTTAGTTGCTTGCTAGATCACTTGCTTTTGTTTGAAAAACGTGTTTTGTGGTTTTTTTTTAAAGTATTTTGAAAAAGCGCCATCGTTTAGGCAAACTCTATAATGATTCTTGTTTGTAAGAATGTATACAAAGTGTTGATATTTTGAAAATGTTTCATGTTTTAAAAGTTTGTTTTTGAAAGTGTTTGGTGTTTGTTTTGAAAATAAGCAAGGATGTTTGTTTTGAAAGGGAGCAAGCAACTAGGAATAATCTACCTACTCAAAAGTCTTTGTTCATTTCTTCCTTCCTTTGATATTGCTATCTTACCATTGATTTGTTAAGAAGCCTTATCTTTGGATGCAAAAGGGACGGACATGGGTCATCGTATAGTCATGAATAGCAATGTTGTAAGATATCTTAGCATTTTCTTTGAGGGACTAAGATCATTCTTCAGGAAACATTTGTAGCGTCATCGAGGGACTAGGATCTTGTATTTTTTTTTGTTTTTGCTAAGACATCTTACATGCATATTATGACCATTTTCATAAGGCAACAAAGTGGATTTACCCTAAGGGTGTAAGTATGCAAGTATGTTGGTTTACATGCATTGTTTTGTCTTGAATTAGGGTTTGCTAAACATTGATTTTATCTTTCCATACAAACCCTAATTACTAGCATTTGCTTATAAAGCATTAAATTGCAAAAAATAAAAATACTAAGCTATTACGTCAATTAGGGATGGGGATATAATTTACAAATGGGGGAATAAAAGAAAATAAACCCTAATTTACTATTACAATCATATTGAATATGAACAAATAATGTACAAGAATCATGAAGGCAATGTGAAAGGAAAAGAAAATTGTTTTTTCTTTAAGTTTTTATGAAAAGGGGTTAACCTAATTAAACTAAAAAAATGAAGATAATTTAATTAGCTTAAGTTGATTTAAGAAAACTAAAACTAAATTAAATTAAGAAAAGAAAATAGATTAATTAAAAAAACAATTTTTTAGGTTTTTTTTATGAAAAGTTTTAACCTAATTAATTAAACTAAAATAAAAAAAGGTTAACTAGCTAAATTCCTAAGTTCTAAATTAATTCAATTAAGAAAGAAAATTAAAATAAATCTAAGTTTAATACTAATTTGAAGATAAATTAGATAAAATAAATAAAATAAATAAAAGTATACTAAATATCTAAATAAAAAGATAAAATATTTTTAGTGTTTTTTTTGTGATTAATAAATAATAATAATAATACTAATAATAATAATAATAATAATAATAATAATAACAAAATAAGGATATAAAATTGAAGTCAGGTTTAGAAAGTGGGAAGGGTGTGAATGTTAGCAAAAGGCCCACCAACTTTTTTGTTTCAAAAGTCAGAAAATAAATAAAAATAACATGGGCCTGCGTGTGCATAAGCAAATGTGGGGTGAAGTTGAAGAAAAAATTGAAAGGCCCAAGGATATGAGGCCCAACGCGCCTGAAACAAGTCAAAATGTTAGAAAAAAAAATAAAAGGCGTCCGTGGGGCTCGAACCTAGGACCCTTAGCAATAAGACCTTACGCGCGCGCTCTCTACCACTGGGGTAGCTATACATCTGGTGTTATAAACAAAACCATAATATATATTTGAAACACGTTCCCGAAGATGACTTCATCTTCTTACTCGCGCCATAACCAGTCATGAATTCAAATCCTGTAACTTCTTCATCTCTCAACCATTTGCAAAAGTATAAACATGAAACTTGCTCCAAATTTCATCACGAGTTCAGTCATATAAATAACTAAAGCTATAAATCAAAGATGATCATGAATTTTGAATGTTACCAAATCTGACCTAATTTTGTCAGAAAATTCAACTCTAAAATTCTCACTACTCAGGCAACAAAAATGAATTCTGAGGACATGGTTAGTTTCAGGGTTATGATATCTACATTTTATCTTCACAAATGCAAGCCTAACAATGCCTATATGAATAGTTCAAAAGTCATAAAACTCACCTTGCAAGTGGGTATTGTGTTTTGAGTTTGAGCAGCTTTCAATGAGTTCTAGTGATTGGGTTAGCTTCCTCAAGTTCCGAGGAAGCTAATGTGATGCTTGGCTTGAGCTGAAAATGGCTGAGGAGTTCTGGAGATCTCCACTTGTAATGCTCTATTTTTGAGTTTGGACAATGGTGGAAATGGAGTTACAGAACTGTAACAGGTATTGGGATGAGTTGTGGATGATGCTTAGGAACTTTTGGAATGGTTTGGAGAGGAAACGCACGAGTAGTTTGAGAGATGAGAGCGTAAGGTCAGTTTCTGAACAAAATGGAGTTTTGTGTGCAATCTGAGTTTGTGTGAGTTTGAGTGAGTACAAGGGCTTAAGCATGCGTGTGTTTTGATGTAAACCACTTGTTCATAAGTAAGGAAAACGTTATAGCACTTGAGAGGGTCAGAAGTGCAAGATATAGAGTTATGGATATTTTACTTGATTTTGAAGAAAAGTGGAAATATGGTTCCAAGGCATAGTACAAGCATGGCCTGAGTTCAAAGAGGCTTTAGACAAGTTTCTTTTGGGTTGTAGGTTGTGTGTGATCATAAGTAAACAAGTGCAAAGCTCAAGAACTGATTTTGTGCATAAAAGCTACTTTTCCAAAATGGCAATGTGCACTTTCTTCCCAAAATGGCATTAAGCATGGGCAATGCATTGAATGCTTAGATTAAAGCCTCTAACAACTGTGCAAACATTTTAATTATGGAGTGCCAAACAAGATTGAGGCCTGCAAAGAAAATATTGTGCAGCCTAGCATGGATTTGCATTCTTGTTCATCATGAAATTCTGCCTTGTAAAACAACTTGAAACCCTAACTTTTGGCCTTCGATTTTCCTTGCTCACAAATGATCTCAAGGAGTTCTTTGACATTTTGGAAAGCTTGTAATGTTCTATACAACCCCTCTTTGAATCACTCTTGCAAAATCAAAATGGAATCATGTGAAACTTGGCTCAGAAGTTATGTCAAAATCCTGACCAAAATGCTCCAAATTTCACTAAGTGTTTTAGTTTCATGACCATGATTTAATGGATTAATAACTTGAAATACAAGAATTTCTAGGAGGAGTTGTGTAAATAAATGTTTTAGATATCATTGATAACTACAACTTTCATGTTGAAAGTTTCCTTTGAATCATCTTGCATCATTGTAAAAAATTGGCTCAAAGTTGTGAAAAAATATGAAGTTTTCAACACTTAGAAAAATTTCTATGTTTGGAAACTTTTACTTTTCAAAATAAAATATTGAATTTTTGATTTCTTGATGATCAAGTTTCATATTTTGACACGTTTTGATGAATTGTGATCTTTGACACTTGATTTTGACCAAAAAGTCAAAGTTTGACTTTTCATTGTATCAGTTGACTTTTGATCAGTTGACTGAAAATCAACTATCAATCAATTGATCTTGAAGGAAGTTTTGAGTCATACCATTATGTCAAAATTATGTATTTGAAACCTTGAGATCATGTCTCAAACCAATTAACCATTTGCTAGGTCAAAAATCAGAATTTGCCCTTTCTCAGTAAAAACCCTAATTTTGACCATTTTGCCCTTTTGATGATCTGATCAAATTTCTTGAGGAATTTTTGTCCAAACTTGATCAAATGACATATAGGAGTTCATAATGTTGATATGGATAAAAAATTATGAAGTTTGACTGTAAATTGACCATAGTTGACTTTTTCCCAATACAATTGATTTTTTAGGTCAACTGGTCAATTTACTAAGCAAAAATGTGACCAAAGACTTGAAACTTGACATGAGCAATCTTGAGGATCTATAATGATCTATGAAAGTCATATGAGGAATTAAAAGTTCAATTATCCTTGTGCAACCTGAAACCCTAATTCCAGTCATCAGTGCTTAAAGAGGTGTCTTGAGCTGATCAACCCTTGTGCAGTCTTGGACCAAAGGAGATCTTGTGAGAAAATACTTGATAAATGAGAGGGAAAATTTTTGGGTACAACAGTCTGTTTTTGTAGGAACAAGCAAATATAAACAATAATTTGATTATCCTCTTTGTGACTCCGCTCTAACATTTCCTCTTAGCTTGGTTACTTTCAGATCTTCACCTGTGCTTAGATTGATGGTATCAATAGCCTCTTGATATGGTTGTATATTGTTAGCCTTTCATTTTATTTTCCTATCCATTTTCTCAAAGAGTCAAGATCTTTGTCATCTTCCTCTTTAGCTTGGTCAATAGGAGTATCAAAATTATATCGGGTCGCAGCAGTAACATTATCGGTGGATTTGGGGCATGAACTTGCACACTTATCATGTTTTGGTGCAGAATTAGTATATGAGATTTGAAAATGCATATGCAGAGAAAGTATTTCCATTTTTATAATTTAAGATATAAATGTAATAGAAAGAAAGGGATCTTGATTGAAAACAAAATATAACTTTATTAATCGTAAATATTGTCTGAAACAAAATAGGGGAACCCTTACAAGCAACCCCTATGCCCCGGGCTTAACATAGGTTCTTTCAAAAACAAAAAAATTACTTACGAAAGAAAAAGATCTCGGGAATATCCACGGCAGTCCATCTTTTGAGTTCTTCTCCTGGGGCGCCTTCTCGGATGAAGTCAGTTGCTCCTTTGGTGTTGGCTTTATTGGATATCCTCGCCACATGTCCGCCATGCTTTACTCCCTTGTTGACAAAGGTCTCTTGGATTGGAGGAAAATGCGTTTCTCCCTTCATGGAAGCTTTATATTTTTCTTCAGGGTATTGTTCGAGTTGGACTATCCCCTGGTCCCCTAGCCTTTGTATAGCTCTTTTGAAAGCTTCATTGTGTTCTAACGGGAGTTGACATCCCAACAGATATTCTTTCAGCGAGTTTATCGGGGTTTTTGCTTGTCCTCTTTCCCCATAGTTAGTGACTACTTCAATTGCATTTATTTTCAACCCATCGTGCGAAGGCGTATGGTCTGATTTGATGTTGGGCTTCTTGAAAGTGATGTCTTAAGATTCCAACAAATCATATACCTTGTGTTTGAATGGCCAACATTGTTCTATGGTATGTCCAGGAGAATTAGTGTGATACTCACATCTGGCATTGGCTTCATATCTTCGTGGGAGTGGCCCGACTGGGGGAGCTAGAAGCTTGAGTTTCACTAAGGATGCCTTAACTAGCTGTTGTAATAACTGACTGGGTGGCATCGGGAGTGGATCAAATTTCCTTGGTGGCCTTCTGCCTTGCTGCTGCCCTAGTGGGATCACTAATGGTTGTTGTACCCTGGGTTGTGACGCTACAACATTAATTTCTCCCTCTCTTCCTTTGGGGAAGTTTGAAGCAGGCCGTTTTAAATTGTAGGGTGTATGGTGCTTACCACGCAGACTTGGCCTCAGGCCGTCTGATGAGAATCATGTGGGAAAGATTGAAGGTGCATGATAGTTGTGTTATATGCGCATGTACTGGAATGAAACAGAATATAGTTATGTTTTTTTCTTCATTTTTGTGTATAGTTCACTTTCAATGTCTTTCAGTAACTCTTATCCTCTTCTATCTCCCTCGCCTAACCCATTTCTTCTTCTTCACAAACCCTAAAACCTAATCACCACGGAGACGCTACAAACCCCTAATCAAACCCACCATAATACAAGAACAACAACAATAATGAACAAATGCTAAGATGTTTTACCCTCTCACGATTTTCTGACGCCGAGTTTTCCAATTTGTTTTTGACTCTTCTTTTCTCTCGTTTGCAGGTTTTGTAAAGGTGGTGCGTTGACGAGGGTGAAGGCGACTCAACGGTGGAGGCGATGGTGATGAAAGGTCGGGGATAGTGTACGATTACTAGCGGCAATTCACGATTAGGGAGGCTCGCGGTTAGGGTTTCAGAAGTTGAAACCCCAACCGATCTCCTCCGTCTTCCTCCGTATGGTATACCAAATTCTTCTTCTCCTCCTTTCTTTTACTGTATTTCTCTATTATCAGTCCTCCGTCTTCTTTCTGTCTTTTCTAGTCTTCGTGATTCCCTGTTCAAGGCTTCTCTCCTCCTCTGTATTCTTTTTCGCCCCCTTTTCCAGTTTTCTTCTATTTGTATATATAGGGCTTAGTTTTAGGGTTTGTTAGAATTATAAAAATTAGGGATTTGGGTGTTACTGATTTGATTAGGTTTTTCTAATTGATTCTGCAAGATTGGATTTTATTTAGGGTTCTTCAGCTTGTAATGTAACAAGGATTTTGGGCTTTCAATTGATTTTGTAAAAAGATTTTGTAATGTAAGATTCGTTGATTTGATTCTGTAATTTCCAGATTTTGCTTAGATTTGATTGTTCTGATATTGCCTGATTGAATATTGAAATTGAAGATTTGATTTCAACAGCAATCTGTACAGTACATGTTTTTTGGTAGGAAACGTACACCATTTTTTTTGGCCCTGATTGGAACAGTTCCTGCTTTTGTTTCAATTGGGCCAACGTTATTTAATTACTTTGGGCCCTACGCGTTCTTTGTGTTATCCAGCTTACTTGACAATAAATTTTTTTATACCGCAAACAACAACGTTTTTATATAGACTGGGCCCAACCGGTCCATTATTATACCAATCTCTTCTTTCTAATTCGAACAACATATTTAATAAAAATAACAGTAAATAAAACGTTGATTAACCTTTCTTAAAATGATCCAACAACTTCTCCTCTAAACAACAATCTTTTAAAAAATATTAATGTAAACATTATTATGAAAGTTTATTAGTAATAAAAATACACTACAAAGCCATATACTTTTTTTATTCTTGTAAACAGTTTTAATACTAATACCCTCAACCCACCATCAAGATACCCAATGGAATACTAAAATCCTTAATGGTTCCTTAATCAAAACTCCACACCCTCTTTCTTTACGAACAACAACTTAAACTTAAGTGTACTTAATAATTTCGTAGCTTAATAATTACTTGTGAAATAAATTTCCATATTCGAATTGCATGGGCCATTGCCAACATGCTTCGTAAATGGGCCTACGGATACATGAGTCTCTCTGATTTAGATAGTCCCATTCTCCTGAATTTAAGGTACACCCGCCTAGTCGGATAAAGACGGACTATCAGATATTGATATACCATCTTTAATTTAATATTTATTCTATTTTAATCTCGAAAAATAAAATTATCGAGGTAGGAACAATTTGGGGTACGATAACTACAAGAAAATTGATTTGAAGTGACAGACAAAATCCGTCACTATATGTTATATTTCCGTATGTAAAAGTCTGAATGTAAATCACCATGTTGGCTGTGCACTATACTTTGTGTCGAGTAATAAATTTTTGAGTGTCGGTTAATGATTTACCGATAGACCTTCACTTTTACCTACTTTTTTAGTTGTCTGTCACTATTTTTTTCAAAAAGGTTTATTTTTTAGCTACAACATGCACTACAAAAAAATTCTCATTTGCGACATGAATTTCACGTCACAACTTAAAAATTCACGTCACAACCAAATGCTAGCGTCGGGAAGGATCACATGGCTGGGGAGAGGGTGGCAAATTGTTTGCGACGTGAATTTAATGTGACAAAGTTGTGACGTGAAAACCACGTCAGAACATATTTTATTGGAATGCCCACTTTTGCAGGAAAAAGCAGGTGGGACAGTATAAAAGTTGCTTTATTTTCCACGTGATTTTCACGTCACAAACTAGCGACGTGAAAATCACGTCACTAAATCATAAACGTATGACACACATCTTTCTTCAGCTTTTGTTTTTATATGTTAAGTTGCGACGTGATTTTCACGTCACAACTTGTGACGTGAAATTCACGTCGCTAATGTTTTTCTCTTTTCTTTTTTATTTTAAATTTAATGACTAGATTTGTTTTTCTTTATATAATTAATTAAATTAATAATATTAATTAATTAATTCAATATAATAAATTAAATTAATAACTTTAACATATAATAAATTCAATATATAATAAATTAAATTAATAAATTCAATATATAATAAATAAATTAATAAATTCAATATATAATAAATTCAATATTTAATAAATTCTATATATAATAAATTCGATATATTAAATTTAATATAATAAAATTAATAAACTAAAATTATAAATTTAAGAACTAATTAATTAGTATGGTACACGAATTCAAATGTGAATAAGTAAAAAAAGTTTAAGTTTACGGGTCATCTTGGTTGGTATGATTGTCAATGTCAAAATCATCCTCGCTTTCGTCATCCTCCGGCTCTTAACCACGAAAGTTTTGATTTCCACCAAACCCTTGCATAAATTATCGCATTTGTTGCTCCATATCAACCTGCCTCTTCGCCATGACCTCCATTTGTCGTTGTTGGTCTTGTCTCATTGCCTCCATTTGGGCCTCCATTTAGGCCTCCATTTGGGCTTTCATTACCGCCTCACGTTGCGCTGACTCATGTCTCGCCTCATTTAACACCAATTGTTTTACCGTTTCAAGTTGTTCCGGTGTCAAATTTGGTTGACGTGACCCCCTTCTCCATCTCTAACTCTTTGAAATAGAGTTCTATCCCCACTTCTCAAGGAGCCCGCCAAATTTTCACCACCAAAAAAAACAACTGTTAGGGCCTTTTTTGCCAATGACTTGATCCCAAATATAAAAATTCATATCTGGATGAAGCGGATCTCTCTCTCCCGGAGTATATTGAGGATTATGAATCAAAAATTTTGCGAGCAATGTCTGATAATCCTCCTATACATTCAATAAAAAAATTAAGTTAAATATTTAATAAATTAAATTAAATTAAACTAAATTATATTATATTATATTATATTAAAAAAGTTGCCATGTGATTGTCACGTCACGACTTGTCAATTGCCACATGATTTTCACGTCATAGTTTATCAGTTGCCACGTGATAATCACGACATAAAATTGTCATTAAATAAAAAAAATTTAAACAAGAACTTAAATTAAATAACTTACGAAAGCTTTTAGAGTGCATTCGTCAACAAAATCTCCGATTTTCTTTGTTCGAGTCTTTTTAACCAACTCAATCATCAATGGAGGTCTCCCCAGATTCTTGGTCTAAATAGTAAAATTAACATTACTTAAAAAATATATTATGAATCAAAATATAAATTTAAAAAGTGATAATATTTACCATGCGTTGAACATGCTCTGTGGTACTTATACTTCCAACTGCATTAACGCAACCCCCTTTTTCAGATGCCCTCATCTTCTTAAAATTTTTAGATTTAGCCCGAAATTCGGGTGACTCCCAATATTTAAGAAATTCCTCAAAAACCTCTTTCCCTATCCAATTGGGACGGATACCCTGAAGTTCCCAACGCTCTCTAACACGCCACATTATGTCAGAAAGTTGTCTTGAGGTTCTTCCATAATAATTTTTTTTATCATCTTCTCGTTCAATGGGTCCCACACACATTTTTCCTGCAAAATTGTATGACATTAAAATGAATAGTTATATAATTATAATGAAAAATTCATTTAAATAACAATAACTAAAAAATAAATTAATTATACGTTAAATTTTTTAAACTAAGCTTCTTTATTTTTTACATCTCTGAAGGTCTTCCAAAATTGTTTATACATCAGCTGAATTATATAATTTATAACCTTGGCAGCAGTCCGACTTGGCGAGAAACTAAACAACAATAATTTGAATTAGCAATGTTAAATATAAATTTATATTAAAAATGAAAAATGTATTCTTAAATAAAAAGTTATAAATAAGAAACTTACGAGTTTCCTTCGGCCCATATCTAAAATCTCGTCAATGACATGAATCTCACTCGGGTCATCATTCCATCAAAGATCATTTCCATCTAACACATCATCATCCCCATCCACATGATCATCATCATCATCTGGCTGCGCATGATTATCCTCATGTGCAGGTACATGTGGGGGATGTGGGGTGCGAGATCCTCTAGTTTGTGTGGGATGTGGGGTGCGGGATCCTCCAGTCTGTGTGTGATGTGGGGTGATGGATTCTCCAGTCTGTGTGGGATGTGGGGTACTAGATCCTCCAGTCTTCTGGAAGGATGAGGGCATCTGTGTGGGATGTGGGGTGCTGGATCCTCCAGTCTGCTGGAAGGATGAGGGCATCTGTGTGGGATGTGGGGTGCTAAATCCTCCAATCTGCTGGAAGGATGAGGGCATCCATGTGGGATATGGAAAACCGGGTTCTCCAAAATGATGGAAGGATGAGGGCATCTGGTTCTGCGGGAAAAGAAAACCAGGTGGCCTAACAAAAGATGGTACCCCATACGGGCTAATAAAAGAAGAACTCCCAGATGAAAATGGCATACTCTGAGAGGAGAGTAATGGCACAAAAGGCTGAGTACTGGCCATGGACATAGGATCGACCTGACTCTGCGGGGGAGGGCATGTGGCCGATTGAGGTGCCTCACATGTTACTAACCTCGGGCGTTGTGACTTTTTTTACCACTATCCTTACTCTTATCAGTTCGAGGTGACATTTTACCTATTTATATAGAATACACAGTTAATATATATATATATATATATATATATATATATATATATATATATATATATATATATATATATATATATATATATATATATATATATATATATATATATTCATAAACAAAAATACTAAATTTGAAAAATACATTCTCTTCAATACATATTCAATAACATATTCAATAGATGATTCATTATTCTCATCAATATATATTCATTAACACATTCAATAAATATTTCATTATTCTAAATCTTCATGCCCGTCATCTATATCATTCTCATAATCTGATGTGATAGTGTCCTCGGATCCAAACTCTTCATCATGCTCTTCGTCCATATCATTATCAACCAACAATATAGACGCATCAACTTGATGCCCCTCAACTGTTGTATCAGACAAACTTGTAATTTGTTCATTTGCAATCACATCATTAATTTGCTCAACTTCATCAAATTAGTAAGCAATATCTTCCACTAAATCGCCAGTTTCAATATGACCCAGCGGTTTTGTTTTTATTACAACACACCATCCTTGTTTACGTGGTACAAATGAAGGATAAGGAACATAATAAAATTGCCTAACAATATGTGACATTATGAAAGGGTCATACTCTTTGTACCTCCAATCATTTGAATCTCAACAGTACCATATGACTTATCTATTTTTGTGACTCTAGTTGGATCATACCATTCACAATAAAACAAGAGAACTTTATTTTTAGAGTCCAAGTAATTGTATACCAACTCGTAGATATGTTTAACAAAGCCATAGAAGTCATCTTCACCGCCATCTGTAACTCCTTTTACAAATACACCACTGTTTATGGTTTTTTTTCCCTTCAGTCCATGTCTCAGTGTGAAATTTATATCCGTTCACGAAGTATGTGTGCCATTCATTTGCGCTTTGAACAGGACCTTCATACAAGTTTCTCAAATGGAGTATTTATGGAGTCAGTGTAACAATGTTAGACAATCTCTCCTTGAACCATGTTGGAAATTGAGCATAGATGACACCAGATGTTGATTGTACACCGACACTATGAAAATAGGCGATGTTAAATTCCCTAAAAAGAAACACACTATAAGTTTCAAGATAATAAGTTTTATATTAACACTGCAAAGAAAATTAAACATTTGGGGTATACTTACTCAAGATATGGTTTAAATTCAAGGTAGTTGATCAAGACATGGACATGTGCAGATTACATTTATTTTTGGGTCAACCAATGCACACCCTTATTTCCAGATGGACGACCTGGAAGCCCGAAGACTGATAAGGTGAATGGACTCCTCTCGTTGACATTACATGATTCCGTATGATTTCTAGTAGTTAACATCAAGTGATTGAAATAATGGCTGCAAAAATGTGATGTTTCCCTATGCAAGTAATATGCATATATAGATCCTTCAACTCTAGCTTTATTTTTCACTGATCGCTTTGAATCACCCATGGACCTTTCAAACGGATACATCCACCAATATTGAACAGGTCTACCAAGATAAGCTTCATATGCAAGATGCACAGGTAGATGCTCCATGGAGTCAAAGTAACCAGGCTGAAATACTTGTTCCAACTTACAGAGAATGAGTGGAATGTTTCGGTCCAACTTAAGATGTCATCCACTCTTAAAGCTGATGCATAAATATCTATAAAAAATTGACTAATTTCAGTTAGTGGATTAAGCACATGTTTGGGTAGTGAACCAAACACAATTGGTATCAATTGTTCCATAAAAACGTGGCAATCATGACTTTTCATACCATGCAACTTCCCCGTGTTAGCGTCGGCATACCTTGCTAAATTTGAAGAATACCCATCTGGCATTCTCAAATCTTTTAACCATCGACAAACCGCTTTAGCTTCTTGGAAGTCAAACTAAAACAAGCCTTGGGTTTTAATAATTTTCCATTCGGTTGAGGTTTCAACTCCAACTCTTTTCGGTTACACCAAATTTTCATGTCTTGTCTAGCCTTCTCATTATCTTTTGTTTTGTCTTTAACATCCATTTCTGTGTTAAATACATTATCAAAAAAATTCTTCTCAATATGCATAGTCATGAAGATTATGGCGCAACAAATTATCTTTCCAATACGGGAGGTCCAAAATATGCTTCTTTTTGTCCAATTATGTGTGACTCCATATCCTTCAATTCTACATGCTTTTCCAGTATCTGTAAATTTTGATAGTTCACGAACTTGATTCCATATATCACCTGGTGACAATTGAGGCAGAGGTAAATCTGTTACTCGTTCGTCTTTTTTAAAATTTGTCTTGTTTCTTCTGTAGGTATGATTTATTGGTAGGAATCTGCGGGTGACAGTCAAACCACGAGCTTTTCCCCCCTTTATCCAACGTAAACGCTTTGGTGTATGCCATGCAATGCAGATAACTCATTTTGCCATGCGTACCCCAACTAGACAACATGCCATATGCTGGAAAGTCATTAGTGATCCACATTAAGGCAGCTTGCAAAGTAAAGTTTTGTTTACAGGATAAGTCCATTCTCCAATCCATAAACTCTTCAAAAATCATTAATTAAAGGTTGTAAGTACACATCGAGTCCGGTTTTTGGACTGGAAGGCTCTGGAATGACGCACGTCAAAAACATGTATGGTTTTGTCATGCACATCTCAAGAGAGAGGTT